>QAXK01010683.1:0-10306 GCA_004335735.1 Chlorella sp. KRBP | reverse complement strand
GTCTGCTGCTGCTGGGTCTGCCTGCAGGTCCCGCTGCCGTGCTGCCAGCTGGCTAGCGCCCCGCTGTGGCCACTCCTCAGGGCACAGGTCAGCTAGGGCTAACAGGGAGGCCAGCAGCTGACGGGGGCCCTGCCGCGGGGCAGGGGGTGGCGGCGCAAACAGGTCATCCTGCAGGACAACGAGGGCAGAGGGTCGGTTGTAAGCATATGTTGCGTGGGCCAGGGGATATTGCCGGGGATTGCTGTTGCTGCTCTGACCGTGTGTAGTGCGCAGCACATCTGTTGTTTGTTCCTACGCAGACAACTTCCACTATCAAAGCACTCACCGCTTTGCGGGCCTCCTCGTTCTGCTCTGCAAAGCTCTGCACAGCTGCACTGCCGGCGAGCTGGACACCTAGCAGCGCGCCCACTGGGTCTGGCCACCAGCCCTGCAGCTGCCAGGCCCTCAGGCACACAGCCAGGGCCTGCCGGGCCTCCAGCAGCATAAGCACCCGGCTGTTGAGGGCACGTGACGCAGCCGCCGACACTGCTGCGTCTGCTGCAGTGGCCTGCAGGGGGTCCAGGCATGGGTCTGTGGCACGGCTGAGGTAGGGGGACAGCTGGGCGTGTGGGATGACAGCCTGCAAGCCCTCCTTGCACGTCACCACAGCTGTGTGGGCACAGATTAAGGCATCCAACAGGCTCTCGCTCTCCAGTGCAGTGCTGAGCACCGGCGTCTGGGGGTCTTCGTCACTCAGGTGCACCAGCAGGCTGGCGGTGGTGCTGCAGGCGGCCCGCATCAGCGCAGCAGCAGCAGTGCGCGCCTCGAGCGCCACCAAGATGTCCTGCACATCACAACAACCGGGAAAGGTGAGAAACACTGACGACAGCAACATGGCATGGTTCAAAGTCGAGCCAGCTGTCAAGTGCAGCAACCGCAATTGACAAATGCAGCAACCACTCTGAAGGGCAAGCAGTGTCCTTTGTACTGTGTGAGCACCAAAGAGAAGCCCATCAAGCTCTGCTGTGCAAGCGAACCCATGTTAATGCTACTGACATAAATCCCGCTCTCTCAAGCTCTGCCTCCGGGGTGGGCTCATGCGACCACAGCCACTCACCTGCTGAGCGCCTCCCTGTCCGATGCGGACCAAGTCACCATCGGACGACCACAGCGCCGCAGTAGCAGTCCGGAGGGCGCGCTCCAACAGCTCCAGCGTGTCCGCCTCCTTCACCACCACAGTCACGCTCGCGTCTGCTTCCGACGTCGCCTCTCTCATCGCACCCTTCATCACCTCCCGCACGATCTCCGGCACTTTGAAGCCATCGCGCACATGCAGGGCTCCGGCTCCGGAGGCCTCGCTTGCGCGGTTGAAGCCATCGGGTCCCGACAGCACCGCCGAGAGGCCGCGTAACGGAAGCTTGTGGCCCCGTGCCTTGCCAGGTCCGGCTTTGCACACTGCAGCACGAACAGCTTCTGGGACCCCGCGCAGCAGCATGTCGATCAGGTGCAGCGCACAAAGGGCGGCTGACCTGCATGCAGGGTTGCGCATGAACTCCAAGACTGCGTCTGACCGGACGTCTTTGCCTGCCGGCGGAGGGATGCCGCCTACTGCCGCTGCACCCTCGAGCTGCTGCATGTTGTCGGCTGCTTCTGCTGCGATGTGTGCTGCTGTAGCTGGCTGAGGCACCTTTGGGGTGTCTAGTTCCAGGCCCAGGTAAGACTGCGCCTTCTCCACCACTCTCTCAAGTGCTGGCAGCTGGTTGTGCAGCCACTGCAGCAGCCTGCTGCCACTGCCAGCCCCCAGGGCTTCCCAAGGCTGCCTGTATTGCCAGAGCTGCTGCAGGTTGTGTGCCGTTAGCATTACACCGTGCAGCTGCAGCAGCACTGCCTCAGGCAGCCCGCACTGCGGCTGCTCTGCCAGGTTTGCAGCCAGCAGGTCAGGGAAAGCTGCTTGGCTTGCGGCTGCGCCTGGCGCCTTGAAGCGCTGGTGGCGCACCACGTCGTGCAGGTATGCGGTGTGTGGCAGCCAGGCCGCTATGGCGTCAGGGTGTGGGGAGGTCACGAGCGCCAGCAGGACTTCTGGGGCGTACAGGGCTCCATACACCAGCCTTGAGCTCGACGAGAGGTCCAGGGGGGTGTCATCAGAGCTCTGTGGTTGCCGTAAACATCATCACACAGCACAGGCACGGCTTGTTGGACTCCACCCAGCGGATATTGCCCAACAAGGCACGCATGATGCATCCGCACTGCCAACACAGACGCAAAGCTACCCGTCATACACAAAACAACCAAGGCATGACCAGCACAACGGCATGCCCAGCAGTGTCGCCAAGCAATTGCGGCCACCCACCTTGCGCCCCTGTGCACCTTCCTTTGAGCCTGCAGCTACTGCGGCCAGCACTTCAGTGCAGTGCTCCAGCAGGAGGCCCAGCTGCCGCACAGCTGGGCTGCAGGCCGACAGCGCAGAGACCAGTGACTGTTGGCCAACCTCACTCGCAAAGCCACCCTGCAACCAAGCCAACACACAAACACAGGGATATGCACGAACAGGAGGGTATAAGGCTGCTGCAACAGTACGAGCCCGTGTCTTGCAGATGCAGATTGAAATCAGGCAACACAATGCGCGGCCAACGAGCAAGTATAGTCAACAAAATACAGCCCAACCGCTACATGTACGTAGGGCACGGCAGATTACGTGCATAACAACTTACACACTCCAGTGTGAAGACATTGTGCAGCGGCTGGGTGACTCACCACAAAGAGCGTCTTCATGGCTGCACTCAGCCTCTCAGTCGCACCAGGCCCCCTTGTGCGCCCGCTCAACACAGTCTCTGCCCCCTGCAGCTCAGCTGTCGCCTGTACAAGCAGCCACAGGCGCTGCAAGCTCACTGACAGGCCTGCGCCAGCGGACATGTGCTGGTCTGCACATGTGCCCGATGCTGCAGCCAGCAGCACTGTGCGCTCCGCCTCGCAGCCATTTTTCGGGTCATAATCAGCTGATGCGGCCGCGTGGAAGGGGTCGCCACCCAGAGACACCTGCATGTGGATATGCACACGATTGACAGCACTCAGTGGCTAACCCTCAAGATGTTCCCCCACACTCTGCAGATGCTGCTGCTGAGCTCACCATGCCTGCTGCTGCCCATCCACATGCAACAGCCACAGCTCGCCACAGCTTCCACAGCCGAAAGAAGACATACTGTTTGTCCACAAGCGCTTGGCAGGTCCAAACCACAATCTAACACCCTGACGCTCTTCTGAAGCATGCATCATGCCGCCCCAGGCATACACGTTTGCTCACCTGCTGCGCAGGACAGACTGCTGCCGCCAGTGTTGCCAGGCCATCTCTGGCCGAACTCAGGAAGCCCCAGCCTGCTGCGCTGCCTGTGAGGGCAGAGGTGAGTGCACGTATGGCATCCAGCAGCTGCGTGTGCTCACTGCACAGCTGGGCGCGCTGCTCTGCTGCAGCCGCATCGACCGGCTGATCCATTTGCTGATCGCCAGACGTGCTTGGCGCCTGCTGCAACGGGCCTGGCGACAGCTGCGAGTCCATCCTAGCTACGTGTGCGCCAATGTGCAAAGTGACTGCTGCCAGCAGCTCCAAAGTTCTGAAGGACAGCAGCAGCTGCAAGACACAATAGTCTGCCTGCTGCTGCGGTGGCTGCAGCAGGTTCCTGCTGCTGCTGCTGCTCCCGGCCTGCCCCTCCTGCGCGTCGTACATAAACAGGCTGCTGCGGCTGACGGCTGGCTGCAGTACAAGCGTGGCGAGGTCACGGACTGCCGCTGCCACTGACACAACAGATGCGCACAGCGCCTGCGAGCTCAATGGGAGTGAGGTTGACTTGGAAGCCAGCCATGGGCCCGCGATGGCTTGAAGGGTATCCAGACATTGGTAGGCTCGCAGCCGGCGCAGCACGCTCTGCAGCAGGAAAACGGCAACACAAGTCTGGTGAGGGCTGTAAGATTCACATGGCCATATGGGTGCTGCACAGTGCTGCTGACAACGCTTTGATTGTCCTGCACGACTCACAGACGCTCACAGACGCATGACACATGCAGCACACAGAGTATGTGAGTCCTCGCATGGGCTGCTCTGTGGTGGCTAGGGACAGATGTTTGTGCCTTTGCCCTAATCACACTCACCACGCAGCTGACAGCAGCATCAGGTTGCATGGGCGTCATCGCCAGCTGCAGCAGTGCGCTGTATAGTTGCCCTTGAGCGAGTGCTGTGACTGGAGGCCGCCTCTCAACGCCCCGGCGTGCCGCCCTCCCTGCCTGCACTCATCAGCATAGACAACGTGCACACACCAGCAGCAGTAGCTAAGTCACCCACTGCAGCTGCGTCTTGGGGTGCAAGATATTGGTAAGGCTGTCCTGTCATCATGCAGGCACAGGGTTAGCACCATGTGCATCCACCACTCGCAGCAAACATCACAGCATGTGCCCTTGTACAGCATGCACTGCGCCTCTCCCCCTTGCTCACAGCCAATGCCAAAGCCCCAGGAGACCACGACAGCTGTGGCCACTCACTGCTTCTGCCCTGATGGCGTCCTCGTCAGCCTCTGAGTAGTCCCCTTCATCCAGGTCCCCCTCCGGCTGCTGCTGCTGCTGCTGCTCCTCACTGCCGCCCTCCTCCTGCTGCTGCTGCTGCTCACTGCCACCCTCCTCCTGCTGGACAGAGCCCTCCACACCCCCATCGTGCTGGTCAGGGTCCCAACCCTCGGAGTCAAGCGCGTGATCCCCCTGCCCCATGTCTTGGCCGCCATTGCTGCCGTCTGACTCATGCAACGCGTCCGTCACCATGTCTGCTGCAGACGCGCCGTGCAGGCCTGACTGTGGTTCACCACCTGCGCCCGCTGCATCTGTGACTGGCTCATCTTCAGAGCTCTGCTCCAGCAGACCGTCAAGCCCTGCGTCACTGTCCTCTTCTGGGGCAGCTGGTGCAATGTCCTGCAGCCCTGGCGGCCGCGGGGGCCGAGCGGCCCCCTCCGCAGTTGCAGCAGCTACTGCAGCCGCTGCTGCAGCGTTTGTTGTGCTGAATGCATGGCCCAGCCCCTGCTGCGCTGCGTCAGGCGTCAGGCGCGGCCGCTTTGCATCTGGCAGGTCAGCAGCAGCTCCTGCTGCACCACCCTCAACACCCAAGGTTTCGCCTGTTGCTGCAGCATGAGCAGGTGGTTGGCCTGCAGCAGCTGCTGCTGCACCTGCAGCGGCGGGGCTGTCATGGCTCTGTGCAGGATCCTCATGCATTGGGTCTGCATCAGCATGGGCTGCTGCTGCTGTTGCTGCATCGGGCTCCACCTCCTGCACATCCTGGGGTTCAGGGATGCCTGCAGGGTTCAGTGTGCCCTGCAGAGTGGGCCCTGCAACTGCAGGACAGCTCTCCAGCAACAGGTCCAGAAGACCCATGCTGCGCGCCTGCCACTCAGCAGGCTGGTGTGTGGCACTGAGCAGATCTGCAGTGCACATCACAGGGCAACGGCAGGGTGTCAGCACAACAGACAACCCAGCTCATGCATGACTCGTGCCGAGGGCGATTATGCCTGCGGTTAGAGCCCTGACCATCTTGAGGCTGCATGCATGCGATCGCAAGGGCTGTTCTCAGCATGGTGCCCGGGCAACAGGCACGCACACTGCTGCCAGTGCTCAGCTGCTGCCCGGCTCAGCTACATCAGCTTGAGTGCATCCCTGCCGCCAGCCTTATGACGCTGTTACGCACCTCTGACTGCGATGGCGCCTGCCACCCCCACACCACCGTTGGGCCATGCCAGCAGCTGAGCAGCACCATCCTGGCAGGCTGCCAACATGATGGCAGCACACACGCCCGCTGTTGCCACGCTGACATCAATGGGCCTGTAAATGCTGCAGGGCAGGAATGGAAGCACAACAAGCACAGCACAGAAGGTGTTCATTGACCTACCAAGTCCACACAGGTGAGGAGCTGCCCGGGCTAGGCACTGTGGACACGTGGCAGCACCTGTGCTGAGCGTGGCCCAAAGCAGACTGGTGAAGACCAAACCAGTGATGCCAACCATGCAGCCAGGCCTCCCTGCATGCATGGCACAGAGTGCTGGCACTGCAGCCATGACTCACTTGTCCCCCATTGCACAGCAGCAGTAGGTGGCCATGTCCAGCACACTGTCCCGGATGGCATCCCAGTCCACAGCCAGGCCGCGCACGTTCCTGGCATGCGACAGCTTTGCCTGCAGAGTAGCTTGGGAGCCTGCACAGGCACAGCACAAAATACAAAGCACAGAACACAGCACAGCCGCACATCAGCAATGACGTTGCATGCCTTTTTTGAGCATGCGTGTGGTTGATACTCAAAGAGAGTGTCAAAGCACGCCACAATCTGGCACTTGCTGGCAGCTTATGGCAGCTGTTGCTTACCCCTGAGAGCAGCCAAAACGGCCTCAGCCATGTCCTCACAGGCCATCAGGTCCGCAGTGAAGGGCAGGCTGCTGTCGGGCGGCAGGGGTATCCTGCGCGCGCTCTGCTCCCAGAACTGTGCCAGTGGCGCCAGCGTCAGCACAAAGGCGGGCGGAATCTTGCCCAGTGGTAGTTGCTTGTTGGGTGGCCGAGGCAAGCTGGGGGCTGCCTCGGGGGCATGTGTCTGCTGCTGCTGGCTGAGCTGAGCTGTGTGGGGAAAGGTGAGGAGTGGGGTCACCTCTGGCAGCTGGCAAAACTGCGCCTCAGCTGCGGCCTGCAGGGCGAAAAGAAACACCAGAGTGAGCCTGGCAGCACGATGCCTTCCTGCTGTGGTGTGTTGACTGGAAACGTCACACAGGGAACGGTCGAGGCTTGTTTAGCTATGCTACTTGTGAGCTTACATGCCTGTGCAGCTGCAACTGCAGCATTGACCAGTTGCAACCCTATACCTGGATCTGTTGTGGTGCATCGTCCAGTGCATAGCCCAGCAGCTGCACCTTGAGGCCCAGGCACCTGCCCCGCAGCCACACATGCTGTGTGGGAAACACCTGTGCACAGATACCCCGGCAAGCATAGTGTCACAACTCTTGCGGGGGCTTGCTGCTGCAGTACAGGATTCCAACCTGGCATTGGATTGATGTGACACAGGGGAGAGTCGTTTACTGCTGGTCAAGCCCAATATCACCAGTACAGCAACTGCAAGAGCACCATGCATGTATGGACTCTGACCTTATCCACACGCCTCTCCTCCACACCATGCCGTGGCACAGCTGCAGCACTGAACAGCAGCTGGAAGCGTGCTGCTGTTGGCACTTGCAGGTCCTTTGCAAAGCCCTTGACCAGTTGCTGCAACCCAGGTTGCGGTGTGCTGACAGCCGTTGCCTTGATACCAGTCACAACCACTGGTTGTGCAAAGGTGACCTGTAGGGTGGACGGTTGCAGCATTGCTCAGCAAGCCAGTTGCAGGCTGTCGTATATTAATGCGGCAGCTGCCAACTGACTGAGGTGCAGACTTGCAAGCTGATGTATCATGTGACAAAACTCTAGCTTCTTGCGCTTACGTCTTGCACCAGCTCCCCGTACAGCTGGCGCTGTAAGGTGCCTTCCCATAGCACAGCCTGCTGCTGCAGAGCGCCATGGGCACTGGCCATTTATGACCTTGGCCTTTGCCTATTGCATATACAAAGCATCTACTGATCCAAATATGATGCCTGATTTGTCCCACAGCAACAACATCTCTTGGAAACTGCGAGCGTGCTCAGCACTGCTGTGAGATCAGGCCAAGCGAAGCAGAGGCGAATCCCGTTTGATAGGCTTGAAGCTGTTCAGCAAACAACCTGCGACATTATGATGCTTTGTGCTCAGCAGTTGGCGCAGGGGATGCTCAAGTGTGGTGTTCATGGCTAAGTGAGGTTTCCATGGCTTGCTGTTGGTTCAAGCCAGGCCTGCTTTTGCCTGCAACAAGACCACAAACCACCATTCTTCTGCGACTACATAGATCCCCTCATCTCTTACTAGGACGTTACTTCCTCTATTGCCAGGCACCCATGCGTAGTTTCAAGGTTGCCCGGCAAACAGGCAAAACCTTTGAAAGAGTGTGTGTGCTGTGTTTCAGTGTCAAGACATTGAGTAGCCACGGCACATACGTCAGTGATAGGATAGGTTTGCAAGAAATCAGTACTTTGGAGCAGTCAGTTACAGACTGCTGAGCTAGCGGGTGGCCACATGACACTCGCACCACCACTGGATGGCACATGTGCAGGCATCAGTGGTGCTGGCAGCTGGTCTGCGCTTGGCCAAGCAAACCGCACAGCCGTCCTGGGAACCCATATTGCAGATCATCATAAAACAACATGATATCTTGCTTCTGTAAAAGCCAGCTTGTTGGTGGGTGCCTGGCACCCAAGTGAGCCTGAGCAGAAGGAGTGCCTAGGGTCAGGAGCCCCAGCTGCACATACTTTATCTGTGCTGGCTCCAGCATGCTGCGCAGTAGATGGTGTAGGTGAACCACATGATCCGTCATGGCCCTGGCCAACGATGAAGCAGCCAACACGCCTAATTGACTCCAGGCCCGCGCAGTCTGCCTACGGTAGGCCAGCCACAGATCCCAAGGTGTGCAGATGTGCAAACAGCACATGTGCATGCCATACGCTACAAAGGAGCTGCCAGCCTGTGCTCCTAGCATACCGGCGCGCTGACCTGGTAAGCAACGGGCGATGCCATGCTCACAGTGCTGACCAATCAGCTAACACCCCTGAGTCACTGTGTCAACTGCCCACAAACTGAGCCAAAGCTCAAAACAGCAGATGTCTGCCACTTGACGCCTACTAGGTAGCATGCAGCAGTTGATGACGTCACAGTCTCTTGAAGCGTGCCTTGGCCAAGGGCCCACTCTGCCTTATCTCAAGACGGCCCTGCTCTGCACAACACCAGTCATGCAGCTGCCGAAGCACACTGCAGTGCAACCCATCAAGAGTGGGGGGCCTAAACAAACGACCTAGATGCTGTGTCAATGCTGGTTGCTGCAGTCAGTAGTGGTCAGTGTGCGTGCATCAAAAACACTCCCTAAGGACCTCCACCAGACGTGTGAGGGCCTAGCCTATGCGATGAATGACTCATTCGGCATGAGACCCCCCCCCCTACAACACAAGCACTGCCCAGAGATCAACACACCAGTGCTTTGATATGGACTGCCGCAGCCTGACACAAACACCTGCTAAGTTGGTATATAGTATGGCAGGGGCCTCAGAGGCACAGAGGTCAATACAACACACGACACTGTTCAACACAGCTGCCCCCCAAACCCTGCCATAGGGACAAGCACGGCAAGAATGCCAAATGGCCGCTTGCGCACTGTGTGGCACAAACAAAACACTCCACCAGACTGGTTACAAGGGCACTGCCATGCGTCAGTGCTGCTGTACGTTGAGCATGCACCATGCAGACCAACTGCAGTTTCTGCAGTGTCCTACAGTCTGGTGAGCCAAGCCACAGAGTAATCAAGGGGTCACTGTGGCACAGTGCACAGTGCTTTGCACAAACCAACACCATTGATGGTCAACCACTGTGAATCGCAATGGGATGCCTTGATGGCGCTTGGCAGGTGTACTGCTTGTCCAGAAGGACTGAGAGTCGCTATCTTGTAGCCAACACAGACGGATGCCTCATGAACCCAATGGCCATAGTGACCGGCTCAGCAGTGCCTGAAACAGATGCCATCCACGCTGCAACTGCCACCCGATGAAAGACTGCATGCAATCCTGCAGTCCAGGCATGGGGGCATTCAGCCTAAATGTGGGCCAGACGGGACCAGCCATGTGCAGGCACAGGCTCGGCTGATGGCAGTTGCACCAGTACATGCTGCTAAAAAGAGGGAGTTTGAAGAAGCAGCCATCGCGGCAATGGTGCCATGCGTGCTGCCAGCACAGTGCAGCATGCTGCAAGCAAACTGCAAGGTTCACGAGCCAACTGCAGCGTGCTGCAAGCAAACTGCAACCGCTGACAAGGAAGGCCATGCCAAAAGCAGGCACCTAGGCCTTATGCCTGTGACGACACTGGCTGACACAAGCCCAAATTGCATGGCACTTGCTGCACATTGTCTGAAGCACCGTGCTCTGGCGGCTCAGAGGGTTGACAATAAAGCTTCTCACACTCAGCAACACCTGTCATATGGTGACACAGACATAGCGTGCAATAGTGCAAGCAACAAGAACACCAAGCTGGTGCTTGTGATGCAGCTACAAGCCATGATGCTTGAAGAAATGGGCCTTGGGTTTGCACCAAGTTGCCCAATATTACTCCTGCACAAGATGTTGCACAATCACCTAAACAACAGACCACAACGCCACACACACACGAATGTTCATGCCGCATGCATGACAAACACAAACACACACACACA
>QAXK01010681.1:0-26571 GCA_004335735.1 Chlorella sp. KRBP | reverse complement strand
AGGGCCTTCAGCCTTGCTAGTGCAGCAGGAGGCTAGTGCATGCGAGGACGCTGCTGCCGCCGCAGCAGCAGCAGCAGCAGCAGCCACACCAGCAGCCCCAACCGCACCTGCCACACAGCAGCAGCTCTCAGAGTTGTCCTGCAGTGGCGCCACAGCAGCACTTGGGCGAGGAGCGCCGCATGAAGGGCAGCAAGGGCAGCAGCAGCAGCAGCAGTAGCTTGGCCAACAGTGAACCTGCAAGCGGGGCTGCAGGACCTGGCAAGCTTCAGAATGGACGCCTGCAGCATCACCCGCACGGCAAGGCGGCTGGCCCCAGCAGCAGCAGCAGCAGCAAGCAAGGCAGCAAGCCTGGCAGTGCTGCCGGCCCTGCAGCAGGAGCAGCAGCGCAAGCGGATCAGCCCGACCGCAGCGGCACCCCGCAGCCGTCACCGAAGCAACGGCAGCGGCAGCAGCAGCAGCAGCAGCGCCAAGCTGGTGAGCACGAGGACCAGGGCCGCACCACAGCACCCAGCACGCCAGGTAAGGCGCGCCTCACGCCCCCTGCGAGCCCTAAGCTCAGCCCTGCGCTGCTGAAGCAATTTGGCCTGCGGGTAGCGCCGCTGAACGGGTGTGCGCCTCCTGGGGAGGAGGAGCTGCGGGCCGCAATCCAGAGCAGCATGGGGGAGTTGGCGCCCATTGTACTGGTCGCCAAGGATGACTCCAGCATGCCTCCTGCAGAGCCTGAGAAGTCAGGCGCCTCAAAGGGCGTGCCAGGCAGCAGCAGCACAAAGGGAGGGGACGCCAGCAGTCAGCCGCAGCCCCAGCAGCAGGTGCCGAGCTCTCCGAGCAAGGCCCAGTCCAAGCAGCAGGGGCAAGCAGGCTCCAGCAAGGGCGAGCAGCAGCAACAGCAAAAGCAGGTGGGTGAGAAGCAGGGTGCTGAGAAGGCGGCTGCCGGCAACAGCAGCAGCAGGGGCAAGCCGGCTCGCACCCAAGCGCCTCAGCAGCAAGAGCAGCAGCAGGTCCCTGATGCTGGTGTTGATGACTGCAGCATTGCCAGCACCAGCAGCAACAACGCACCTGTGGCTGCTGCGGCTGCTGCCACACGGACCAGCAGCGGCCCTGTGGTGAATGCTTGGCAGCAGCATGAGTCTGCAGTCGTGGCGCTGCAGCTGGCCTCTGCCACCAGCAGCCCCCAAACCCACCCGCAGCAGCACCCATCAGGCAGCAACGGCAAGGGGCAGTCGAGCAGCACGTCTGCCTGGCTGCACCAGCAGCAGCAGGGGCAGCAGATGTATGGCGGTCCCGGCAGCGCCTCTGCTGTCGGCATGTCCATCAGCAGCCCTCAGCTCTCCCACATGGACCGCTCAGACATCATGTCGGACCCTGGCACTGTCCCCGGGGGTGGCTTTGCAGCGCTAGGCTACCCGGAGGGCCCGGGGTCTGGCTATGGCCGTATGAAGCCGGCCGGGCGCCCGAACCGCTTCATGCCGCACCACTCGCTGCACCACCAGCACATCGGGGCGGGGCCTGTAGGTGGCTACTACGGCCAGGGAGGCGCTGGCCTGCAGCCCTTTGCGTCAGGCAGCGGGTCAGGTGGCCGCAAGGGCGGCCAAGGGAACAAAGACGAGGGCCAGGTGGGCAGTGGGGGCCAGCGGCGTGACGGGGTGCCGGGCGCTGCTGGGGGCATGGGGGCCAGGCGAGGCTCCAAAGGCAGCTTGGATGTCTACCTGCCACGCAGCCCCCAGGTCAACACAGCAGCCAACGCAGGCGGCGGGGCTGCTGGCGGTGGTGGTGGCAGCGGCGGCAACGCACGCAGGTCGTTTGACGTGCGCTACCAGCAGCAGCAGGGTGGGCAGCAGGCAGGGGGCTCGCGAGGCAACAGCAGCAGTGGGCGGCAGACACCGCTGCTCAGTCCACAGAGCAACCGTCGCCAGCAGCAGCAGCAGCAGCAAGGCAACAGCCCCCACCTGCCCCCCAGCAGCAGCAGTGGCAGCTTGGCGGGCCACCCCAGCCCGCTGCTGCTCCCGGAGCCGGCCCTGCTGCCGCCCGGCAGCAGCCACAACCGCCGCCCCAGCAGCAGCAGCAATGGCATGCAGGCGATGCCTGACCTGCCGCCCTCAGCTGCGAGCTCCCTGCCGCCCTCTGGGCCCTGCACTGACCTTGAGCGGCTGCTGGCAGCCATAGGGCCCACGGTGCAAGTGAGCCCTGCCCTGGCTGTCTCACAGGCGCGTGAGCTGCTCACACTCAAGTCTGTGTGGGACCTGTTCATGGAGCCCAGCCTGTGGGGCCTGCCTGTGCCCACATTGGGGGGCCCACGGGGGCAGTCGACTGCCTATTACGTGCCCTACATGTCTGCCATGCAGCTGTTCACACGCATCGAGGAGCCAGGGTCCCCGCAGGCACCCCGCCCTGCAGCAGCTACTGCAGCGGGCATCAACGCCGCGGCAGGCAGCAGCGACAGCCCCAGCGTTGCATCCGCCAGCACAGCTGGCAGCAGCAGCAGCAGCAGCGGCAGCAGTGGCGGGGGCAGCGGGTCTGCCAGTCCTCTGACGGTCGGCAGCAGCGGCGGCGGCAGCAGCTGTCCGTCGTACGCAGCAGCAGTGGCAGCCGGCACGGCTGCCTCAGGCTCCACACCAGCAGCGCCGCCGTCCCCTGGTCTGCAGCGGCAGCCGTCGCTCAGCGCTGCTGCTGCTGCTGCTGCCGTTGCTGCCTCTGGCCCAATTGGGCCTGGGGGCCGTGGCCGCCTGTACACCTGCAACGTCAAGGGCTGGCCGCGCACGATGCGGTTGCTGCTGGAGCATATGGAGCAGGAGCTCCCCTTCAGCCGGGACCCCTTCTATCTGCAGCTCGAGGCCATGTCAGGCGGCCAGGCAGCAGCAGAGGCGGTCGAGGCGGCCACTGCTGCCTCCTCTGGCACAGCGTCGCCCGCCCTGGCAGGCATGCGCAGCGCATCGCCGGCGGCTGCGGCAGCAGTGGCGGCAGCAGCGGCTGCAGCAGCAGCAGGCGGCTTCACGGCCTGCGGGTATCCGCTTGTGGGCCCTGACCTCATGGGCACGAAGCTCTCTGAGGTGCACCCGGCCAGCTGGTTTGCAGTGGCGTGGTACCCAGTGTACCGCATCCCTGATGCGCCGCTGACGGCCCGCTTCCTGGCCTTCTACAGCTTCAGCCAGCTGGAGGAGGTGCTGCAGGGGGCGCTGGGCGCGCCCGGGCTCAACCCGACGGCACCCTGCCAGCTCGCAGGCCTGCCAATGGCTGTGGTGGGCCTGAAGTGGTACAACACCATGACTGAGCGCTGGCTGGACCTGATGGCCGTCAGCAGCGGCAGCCGGGACGGCAGCAGCGGCGGCGGCAGCAGCAGTGGGCGGCAGCAGCGGGTGGGTGACAGCAGCATCGGCGAGGGCGAGCCTGTGCAGGTGCTGCGTATGTCACAGCCCCGGCTCACTGAGTGGCATGCCAGGCTGGATGACCTGCAGGCTACTGCTGCCAGGCTGGCCAAGGGCCTGGGCCTCAAGGTGCTCACACCCCAAGGCTCAAAGGATGTGCGGCTGTACCACTCAGACTATGAGTTCTTCAACTCGCGCGGCGGCTGATGCGGCCGGCCGCTGGCTGCCGCAGCAGAGGCGTGCTTGCAGCAGTACAGAGGGCTTGCCGCCGGCAGTTCATAAGTACAGCAGGACAGAGCCCTCGGCAGTGGAGGGCAGTAGCTAGCGGTTGGCAGTACAGAGGTATTAGCGGCCAGTGGCAGGCGTCAGCCAGGGGTGCTGGCAGCTGCAGGCAGCGACTGGGACTGCAGCAGAGTCGGGGCCTGCAGTGCATCTTGCCTGCATGCAGCTGCAGAAGAGAGCCGGATAGCAGGGTGTGGGGCGTACAGTCTGATAGTATGTCTCCTGGACAGCTGTCTGCCACAGCAGGCGTCCAGGTGGCTTTTTCGCGCCCATGTGCAGTACCCTGTATGACGGCACGAACGCAGCATATGCGTGTCCTTGCACTGTGTCCAGCGGACACTTCTGTTTTCACCGCCAGTGGCAAGTGCAGGGCGTGCGAGGAGAGCTTCTGGAGGTTATGATTGCCCTGAGTAGAGCTGTGCATGTTGCTCCCACAGTCTGGTTGCGTGACTCTGTTGAGCTGCCTGCATATGGACCACAGGGGCCTGGGTCAGCATGGGCTTGGCTGTGTGGACATCTAGATCAGAGGCATGTTGTAGCTTTGGTGGTTTCACAGCATCTTGCGGGTGCCAAGGTTGCAATTGATTGGGGTAAGAGCTCTTGGGATGAGGCTCGGTACTAGATTTTGAAGATGAAGGGCTTGGTGTGTCACCTTGCATACATACTTCTTTGTGCATATGTCCTGCATGACTTCTCCTAGCAGTGTGTGGGGCTGCTACTCAGGCAGCACTCCCTGCAGCTGTTGTCGGGCCGAGCCTGCATGTCGCATGCATGTCGGCAGTGAAAGCTCTGCTGTTTGCTTTGCGCCGCTAGCTGCGCCAGCTGTTTCGTCCTTGGTACACAGCGGGGGAGAGTGGGCAGGTCGTGTGCTGTGTTGTGGTGCCGTGGGTGCAGGACAGGGCGACATGGCAGGCTGCAGCAATGTGCGTGCTTTCGCTTGTCCATCAACGGGTGCCTGTGTGCGTCAGGGTCAAGCCTCAACCCAACACCTTAGCTTGTGCTGGCAGACGCAGTCAGCAGTGTCCATATGGGAGAGGAAGGACGGACCCTTCCCTGGCTGTTGTGCAGTGGTCATGAGCACAGCATAGCCTGGGTTGAGATGCACCTCATACAGGTGGAAACTTGGGGCTTGTCAGTCCGTTTGGCTATTGTGCCAACAGTGTGTAGGGGGTCCGTGATGCAAAGCAATCCTGCTGTGCCAAGGTTGTGTGTAGCCATTGTTGCTCCAGGTCCTGACGCCTGGTTGTCCTTTGCTGCAGCTGCCCGCATCTCGTTTTGCAAGAGCCAACTGCTCTCTCTCTCCTTGTTCGCCTGCAGGCAAAGGCATGTTGCCGCCACTGGCCGCATGTCTGTTATGGTCTGAACAGTAATGTACACTGGTGCTCAGCTTGCCAGCCCTACTCGTGCTTGCGAGGTGCTGCTTCACCACCAATGTGATGGTGCCCGCCCACTGGGTCGAGGCTTCAACTTGTCCAGTGCACTGTGTCCGCATCGTGTGCAGCAGACTGCTGGTTCGTGTGTTGCAGCACCTGTCATGTCGACCTTTTTACGAACAGACATGCAGCCTTAGGCGAGCCAGCGCTGACTCCTGCTACATCCTGTGAAGCGCTTGCGTTCGTAGTCTTGCTGCCATGATTCGCTGTCTTGATTTCGCACTGTGTCACTAGCACTGTGTTCAATAGGCGGGTTTGGTTCGGCGGCCAGGATGGATTTATGTGGGGCCTGCCCTACCGTTCCCGCTGCCATGAGCCGGTGATGCACAGATTGTCACCCACCTTGCATGTCAATGTGGTGTACCCCAACATCCACGCAGGTTGCCTTATGCTGTGTGCAGACCGCAGCAGGGAGAAAAGTGAAAGAGACGCAACTCGTCAGGCTGCCGGTTGTGGCACTGTGTGTGGGGAGCAAGCCTGCTGCAGTGCAGTGTGGTGCTGGTGCCTGTCCAGGGTGTGGGGTTCCATGCTGCTGCCAGCATCAGATGGTTTTATGAGGCCAGCTGTCTCATATCGAGCACATACAACGGTGACCGCCGCATGTGGTGGCAGGCTGGGAGGCGCGCCTGTTGTTGTTCACTGGCTCTGCGACCTCAAGAGCCCTTGTGCCGCCTGATCACGGCATCACAGTATGGCACATTGGGGACGCGCCGGTCTTGATGCTGTGTGCAGCACACACACCATGCACTGTGCCGATGACCCAGCACCTTGTGGCCAGCAGAGCACAGGGACGGGTTGCCAGCAGGGCCCTTTGGGACCTACTGCACTGGCAGCAGCTTGCTGTTGTGAGCGCCACCCGCAAACAGCATCTGCGCAAGATGTACACATTCGAATCTGGTACGCATGCATAAGCCCATTATTTGGCAGCTTCCTGTCCCTTTCCTGTGGCGTCTCGCAGGCTGCTAGGGTCTACACTGCCAGTGTTGAGTGACAGCTGACAGTGACACGGCGTTTTCTCTTGATCGTGGAGGCCTTGTTGGTGCATTCACACTGCCTCGGAATGTTTGAATTATCCTATTGAGGGGTTTGTCAGCCGCCAGTGCCTGATCGATGTAGCTGCACTGCCCACATAGAGCCGGTTATGGCAGGTAACAATCTGTTTGATACAAGCCGTGCCCTCGTGTCAATGTGCTCTACAGCATTTGCCAAGCGGGTGAGTGCATGGGGTTTTGTGAAGCACAGCCCTCACTCGCCTGCAAGCTCAATGGTACCCAACAAACAGCTTGTTGATCACGCTCACATACATGGCCAAATACAAGGCACACCAGACACGCAAATACACGCTTTGCATGTGCACCCTTCCTGCTGACACGAAGTGACAGTGTTGAGCTGACGCCTCAACTGTGTGACATGATTACCACACAAAGACGCAGTGCTTTGCCACACTTCCTATACTTGTGATGTCGAGTCTCCTCACTGGAGGGGAAAGCAGCATGCAACCAAGTGCCAACATGTGTGGGGTTTGGGTATCACGCCGGGAGCCCTGAACCCTCCAGCAGTGCCCACCCAGGTTTTCAGTCACGCACCCAATCCAAGCCCCTGCCGGTTGCCTCCGGCAACAGATCCACCTCCTTCAAATAGTCAGGACTATGGAACTTGCTGAGGTGGCGTGCCCCCCCGTCACACAACACAGTCACAACAGTGTGACCGGGGCCGAGCTTCTTGGCTGCCTTCACAGCACCAACACAGTTCACTGCTGCTGAGCTGCCTACAAACAAGCCATCATTCCTGCAGGGCAGCCAGCACAAGCACCACATGACATGTCCTGAGCTGAGCATCATGGAGCAGGGATGGGGTCCTGGAGCCTCTGTGTGTGATTGCGACAACGTCATTGTGCTGTATGCCAGGAGCGCATACAAGAATGCATGAAGAACACTGTGTTCATCAGGCGGCTGCCCTACCGGTTGATGTGTATGACAGAGGTAGTGGTGAACAGGCTTGATGACTGTAACAGCTTCCTAGCACCGGGCCCACTCACCGCAGCAGGTATGCTGCCATCTCCACGGCCTCCCTGTCAGTCACCCGCTCAGCGTCATCAACAGCAGCAGCAGCAAAGTTGGCTGTGAGCCGGTTGAGGCCGACGCCCTCAGTAATGGTGTCAAAGGGGTTCTTCAGCCGCTTGCCCTCTGCCTCATGCCAGGTGTACAGCACACCTCGTGTCACCTGCAAGGCCGGATATAACCAATTAGTCATCAACACAGCAGGCACGGCAGCGTGGTGTGGGTTCACCAGGCGTGGAGCACCCTTCAAGCTCAGTGTGCCGTCAACCCAAGTCACACACACAGTCGCATAGCCGCCACAAGGAGAATGACACAAAACACATTGCAATCGCAGGGCAATCGGCGACATGTAAGCACTAGTCACCACATACTTCAGATCAGTTACAACGCAGCGGCTGGCCTGTCTGCTGTAGCTCCGACATGCACACAGCTCATCTCGAGCCATCTGCATGACACCCAGCCAGCAGCACTACAGCAGCTTGCCATGCTGACTCAGGGTGTAGACAGGGTTGGTAACGTGCAACGCCGGCTGCTCAGCCAGCAACACGGGAACAACCCTGAACCCTAGTCGAACCTGAGGATTGACCCTTGACCAACCTTGTTGAAAAGTGAAGAGCCCTGTGGGTCTGCCAGCACAACATGTATATGCGGGTTGTGGGCCTTCAGGGCCTGAGAAACACCAGCTATGGTGCCGCCAGTGCCAGCACCAGACACAAACGCATGAAGATGGCCATGCGTTTGCTGCAGTATCTCCCGCCCTGCAAAGCACACAGGAACAAATATTTAGGCCTCAACCCTCGACCCAGCCCTCGGCCATGTGCATCTTTGACCAAAAAGCGAAGCTTTTGAGGTTGTATGTGTGTGTGGGGGGGGGTGACAGGCAACAGCGGGACCCCAGGACAGTGTATAACTTACGCAAACCCACACTGGGGCCCACTCAACAAGCGTGATGACTCAGCACAACTGCTCTCAGGAATTGCAACACAACCCATGCGACGGGTTGGCCCTACTGCCTGCAGTACGCACCAGTGTCCAGGTGTGCTCTGAGGTTGGCCAGGTTCTCAAACTGGTCGGCAAAGACGGCACCAGGCACTTCACTAGCTCGCCTGCGTGCCACATTCACGGGGTGTTCGGGGTGCGTTATCGACACAGGCCGTAGCCGCTGCACCTCAGCACCTGCAGACCACAAACAGCAGCATTTGTTGCAGCAGCAGCAGCAGCAACCAGAGCAGCAGGGCATGATCACGAATGGACTCAGGACAACCCGCTGCATTGCAGGTCACTCCATCAAAATTGGTGAACAGAACATACATGTAACCACCTCCGGAAGAGCTGCTGGCACGACAGTCACTAGCAGGCACGCCTCGGTTTGCACAGCACCTTGCATGAGGTGACCTCATGCAGGCCTACCTAGTGCTTGCAGCAGCTGCACCTTCTCAACAGCTGCATCATCAGGCATGGCAATGAAACAGTGGCAGCCGTACGCAGCTGCAACCTGCAGGCATGACACACATTCGGTCAGTTATGATGTCGGCGCAAGGCACACAAGTGACCAGCTGAGAACACACCCTGCTGTTGCTTTGCTTTGGGGGCCACCCCTCCCACCCCTCCCACCCACCATGGCCAGGCTGACGCCTGTGCTGCCTGCAGTCCCTTCAGTGATGAGCCCCCCAGGCTGCAGTGCACCAGACGCCTGCAGCAGTGGCAGCGATTGCTTGAGTTGGGTGCGGCATCCTTCAAAAAGCACTCGTAATTTTGTTCCGATGCGGATGCCCCACATGATATGTGACTGCAGGTAAGCCGAACGGGCTGCACTGTGCAGCGCTGGTCCATCTTACACACCAAGCAGGTCTATGGCATGCATGCCTCCACCCGTCCCGGTGCCAAGAACAGCCCAGATGCCCAACCAAACAGGCAAGCAGCCACTCAGTGCTCATGGTCATGTTGGGACAGTGGGGTGTCTGTCAGTGGTGTTGGGTGAGGCAGCAGCTGCTGGTGCCGCAGCCTGAGCAGTGCTGCCTGCATATCCTGTCTGCACCACGCGCGCACAGCGACTCAAGCGCACCCTTCACAGCAACCCAGCTGGGAGTGCCAGCAAGCACAGGTGCGACAGAATACAGAGCTGGCCACAGGCCGGCATCAACTGCATGTCAAGTTGGGACTTTGAAGTACTGCTTGCAGGGTGCGGCAGGTGCTGCAGCCTCACCAGTGCTTCCTGCACAATGCACAAAGCAACTCTGTCCTTCACACTGCCGCCAGGGTTAAGGAACTCTGCCTTGCCTAAGACCTGCACAACCACCACCAAAGCACACAGAAACAGGCATTGCTGCATGGGTTGACACCGGGCTCAACCCATCAACGTGGCTACAGAGCCAGATTGTGTTGGCAGCAGCGCCTGACTTTGCTGCGTTAGGACATACTGCACACAGTGGCCAGGACTTGGGTGACATGGAGTGGACCAGCTTTCTGAAGACCTGGGACACACCTCACATCCTGTTGCCTCGGACAGGCTGTTGATGCGTATCAAGGGCGTGTTACCGATGGCACCCAAAACTCCATCCACCACAGGTGCTGGATGTTGCCTGCTGCTCAGCAGGCTCCCCCGGTCTTGGCTCCAACTGCTGGGTTTGCTGTGGAGGTACCACAGTAGGCCTGTGGCAGCTGCCCCGATGCACAAGGCTGAAGCAACAGCCGTTGCTTGTGCACTATGATCAAGCATGCAGGTGGAAACTTCTGGCAGGAGGTCGGGCGTACTAGCTTCTGGGAGAAACGCTGGTTACTCTCTTGTCAGCAACACAGCTACAGCACAACGGGCGGCAGGGACATACGCAGCTAGAAAGGTCGAAAGGCACGTATTCGTGTTCCCAAACGTTAGCGACTGATAGGGCATCCTCCTGGATCCAAAAGACCAACAAATGCCGCTCAAGCTGAGCGACGGTTGGTGACTAAGCGACGATCTGGTGACTTGACTGCGCGATGGGCCATGATCCGCTCTTTTAGACGCTGCTAGTGTATAATTGAAGCCATTGGGAGTGCCGCTCAAGCCTGTAAGCCCAGTTTCTAGGATGATGCAGTCACGGTCAGCTGGCTTGGTGCAGGGCACATCTGCTAGGCATACTGGTGCATTCAAGGCTGCCACAACCAGCCGTCATGTCAAACAGAGGCGTGTTGCTGTGCATGCTGCACAGATGCCGCCAGAAATGCAGGAGCAGATGAAGAAGGCTATGCAGGTGGGTGGCTGATCTCTGCCAATTTGACGACAGCAAAGCAGAGGCCCGCTCTCAGGTATCAGCATACCTGCAAGATAATTGCATCTGTCATGTGCGGCGTTGTCAACAGCAGTCGACAGCAGTGTGCAGAACGTGCACACGCTGACATCTTGTGACGTGGGCGGGTGCCAGGCTGTCCTGTCCATCCAGGCATCCAGGTTTATGCATGCTGTTGGTCGCACAATTGCATGAACCATTGGTATGCTGCTGATGTTGAATGTGCTACAGGACCCTGCAATGGCAGCCAAAATGAAGGAGATGCAGGAGGCGATGTCCAAGCCTGAAGTCCAGCAGCAGATGGCCGAAATGCAGGCCTACATGCAGAACCAGCAGGTGCAGCAGCGCATGCAGGTGCGTGTTTAGGACAGGATGGGACTGTGCAGATGTGCAGCAGGGCGCAGCACCATCGCAATCTGTGTGACTGTAGCAGAACCTGGCTGACTCATGATGACAATGACTGAGCTCCCAGCAAGCAGACAAGGCCCTGAACATGCTGACAGGCCGCTTTACAACTCTGGATGCCGCCTGTCAACCCAGCAAGCAGGCAATAGCCACTGCTGCAGTCACTGCAGCCAACAGTCAGCCCTCCCTCAAACCCAGCAGGCGTTGGCTCCTGTTGCAATAGTGGGAACCGCCCACACCTCCCCTCCCTCTTGTGCATTTCAATATGATTCCAGGCCCTGCGTGAGGACCCAGAGTTCAAGCAGATGTTTGAAGAGATCCAGGCTGGTGGCATGGGCGCACTCATGAAGTACATGAATGACCCCAGGGTAAGCAGGACAGCACCCGCCAGCCATGGCACCTTGGGAGCGGCCCTTGGGCCCTTCTCAGTGTGCGGCAAACTAGATTCTGTGGAGTTCTGGAGACACTGCCTGGCGTGCCTTGTGCTGCGAAGCCACTCAGCCCTGGCACACATTCCAAGATTTATTTAGTTATGCTGCTGGCTGGTGGCTGTTGGCCAGCAGCAGGGCCCCTGGGCCTGCTGCCTCGCGTTCACCAGCAGCCGCATATCCAGATGGGATGTTCAGCCTCCCCATGCATGCACATTTGGGGTTGTTGACACGGGACATGCAATTGTTGTGTGGGGTCCTGCAGCACCCTAGTTCTGCTGAGCCCGGTCAACATGCAATGTGCGCTGTGACCTGATACCCTGTAGGTCTTGGCAAAGATTGGGGAGCGCCTGGGTGACGTACAAGTGCAGGTGCCCCCACCGGGCGCCGCCCCTGCTGCTGCTGCCGCTGCCGCTGGTGGTGTGCGGCCGCCAGCTGCTGACGTGCCGGAGATCGACAACCTGTTTGATGCAGCAAAGTATGGTGACCTGGAGGCTGTCGAGGACTTCATTGCTATCGGCAAGGTGTGCAGCAGATGCCTGCGACAGCAGTAGCAGAGCGACATCGATGGCTTGCATCATGGTGCCACTTGACTTGGTGACCTACAGGGTCCACTGTTGTCACCGTGGGGTGATGATGACGTGTGTCGCGCGGCGCCATTGCAGTTGTCTTTGCAGTGTTTTGTTTGGTTGCAGTGTGCCTAGGTAAAGATGAGCTGTAGCTGGCTACAGCCATCCCACATGCCCACACGAGATCCAGAGTCTGACACACACTCTCAACACACTTGTGACCCCCCTTTGTCTTCAACGTTGCAATAACATTATCAACACATGCATGCTTCATGGCCTGCAGGACGTCAACGCTGGCGACGCAGAGCAGCGCACGCCCCTGCACTACGCCTGTGGCTTCAACCACCTGGAGATTGCCCAGATGCTGCTGGGTGAGGGTGCAAAGCTGGAGTCAACAGACAGCAAGGGCAACACACCCCTGCACTATGCTGCAGGCTATGGGCGCCCCCAGCTGGTAAGGAGGAGTGCCCCCTAAGGGGCTGTGGGTATCTGCATTTCTTTATATTGTAATGGGTTGATGTTGTTGTTGAAATCGCCTCCCAGATGGAGGGTGCTGGTGTAGTCATGGGACAGTACTTCACGTTGTCACGATGTCTTCAGTGCTGCCTGAGCAGAGCACCGTGCTGCAGCAGCTGCTGCTAGGCACTCGGCATGAGCCAGCTTGCATTGACCTGCAGCACCTGTGCACTGTCGAACCATAGCAGGCACGTCACGCTCAATGTGCCTACCCCTTCGCAAATTTCATTGAGACAAGCTACAAGTGTGCCGTAATTTGACTGCAGCTGTGACACCCTTTGTGATGTTGTGTTTGTGACCCGCAGGTGGAGCTGCTGCTTGCGGCAGGTGCCAAGGGCACTGCAAAGAACAGCAATGGCAAGACACCCCTGGACCTGGCAATGTGAGTGGTGTGCACACGTTTGGTGGTGCTGGGGCTGTACTGCTACTGATGATGTACTGCTGGGACTGTACTATTGATGGGGCTGTGCCAACGTTGTTTGGGCTGTACTGCCGAGGCCGTGCTGTTGGGGCTGTTCAAAGTGTCACGTACGCTGCGCGATGGTCGACCATTGTCTGCTGTGATGCTTCTGCTGCTTTTCCTGCTTCTGCTGTCAAATCTGCTGCTGCTGCTGCTGCTGCTGTGTCTGCTGCTGCTGCTGTGCCCTTGCAGGGCTGATGAGCGCAACCCTCTGAACCAGGCGCCAGAGGTGATGGAGAAGCTGCAAGCAGCGACCTACGCTTGATACGTTCAGCTGCAGCAGTGCTGCATGACAACTGCACTGAGATGTGTGCAGCAAGATGTGTTTGGCACCTGGTAACTGTCCATTCAGGGCAGGGCGCAATCATGTAGGGGACATTGCCAGACAAGGTTTGAGGAGCCTACTGCCCAGCAGTTGCTGAAGCATGGCCAGCCAGTGCAGACTGCATCGGCTGCCCCGTTCATACCAGCTTTCTGGCGCAGTCCATTTGGTTATCCACTCGACAGCACCATCACCAGGTGTTGGCGCAGTGGCGCAGGTCTGAACTTGGGACTGCTTAGGCCTTGTCAGGCAGAATTTTGTCCACCAGAGGACTGGAAGCATCTGCACTCATGTTCCTGATCAGTACTCACAATCAAAGGACTGCCCACTGGTCTCACAACACGAAGCAAGCCTTGAAAATCCAAGAGCTGGTCGGTCAGTCAGTCACAGATCTCAAGACACCCGCAAGTGTTTTGCACACGCAGTATCAGCAGCTTGAGGCATGACGTCAGAGTATAAACAATGGGTTCAAACGGACTGCATCACTTGCCGACCTTGCAAGCAGCACAGCTTCAAGTGGAAGCTGGATCGCTGCAAGCAAGTGCGAAACTGGCGATGACTCAGCCAGGAACCTTTCGCACTTTAGCCAGATGATACCACTGTCTGCCCAACCTGTTACTTGAAAGTGCATTTGCGCACTCTGCTGCCTCCTAGTCCTGGTGCGCTGGCGAAGACCTTCAGCTGGTGATCTCAACAGTACACCTAGCACCTATTTACAGGGACCCCAGTTCCTTGTCCGTTTGCTATCACCTCCTCCAGTCTTGCTTTGAGCTCATAGACTTGGTCACAGCCACTGAATTGGCACAGTTATGCAGACTTCACAGCAGCATGGACTTATGGACCGCCTGAATTGCCCTAGCAGCACATGACAGCAGCAATACCGGGATGAACTCCAGCAATCAAGTGCCTCGTCGGGTGGTTGATTCCGTCAAAGCAGAAGATGTGTGCCAGGAGCAGCGGTAGTGCACGGCAGCACTGCTGCTGTCGACCAGCATGCAGCCCAGGTTGCACACAGCACCCGTCCCGAACCTACATCGAGCAGTAGCAGAGTGCACCCAGCCTCATGGAGCCCCTGCGTCTGTAGGTTCTGTCAGATCTCTGCAGGTTGGTATCCCGCTGTCATCCTCATCTGCTTTAGCAGCTGCCGGCATCTCTAGCATGTGCATAATGGATCGTCAGCGGTGCTGCATCGTCTGCAATGGCCCTGTTGTGTGCTGCTTGCAGACGTACCTTGCAGATGACAGCTGCGTGGACTCTGTGTATCGGTCCATATTGGCCAGGGCCTGTGCCCAGCCTCTCAGGTAGGCAGGGGTTGTGACCAAACACAGGTGTTTGAGGGACACGTGTAACACCCTCCTGCTACTTCACACACAGCTTGTCTGCAGTAGGGTGCAACGCCAAACTCGGGCAAAGCGTCTGTTACTCTCGACAGATGCCCTGCAAGTGCACAGGCCTACGCCGTCTATCATGTTGACAGTTAACAGCTAGATCGCAGCCTGGACTGGAACTGCTTGACAACGCCTCATCTTGCATACACATGCCTTCAGCAGTCCCCTAAGTAATGTGTTGCTGAGCACACCCATACCTAATGAATGCCACTGCACATCAACCCTGCAGCAGCGTGCCCTTCCAAGTGGTTGCATGCCACTCCTGCCAACTACTGCACCGTTTGTTGCACTGCAGTGAGGCTGTTATCACCAAGTGTGTTGCCCTGATCAGGCAGTATGCGGGCAGGTGAGGATGATTCCAGCCTATGGCCCGGCACACACAACTCAGCATTTGTGGCCCTGGTGAACAAGCATGGCACAACCACAGGCACACAACACATTGCACACACACAAGAAGCACCTTCCCAGTGTTTCGCATGGATGCGAGTTCACGATGCATACTTTGTGCCAACACACAAACCACAGCAACCACACCAAGCACACTGCCATTTGTGCGGGGGATTGTGCGGGGGATCTGCAGGTACCCTCCCTCTGCTGCAGTGCTGGCGGCCATTGGTGGTGCCTGCAGGGACCTTGCAGCAGCCCTGCCTCCCCACGCAGGCAAGCAACACGGGTCACACACAGCTATGCAGGCTCCAGAACATGCCGCATCCAGACTGCATCACTCGGCAGCTGCTTTTTGTGTACAGCACAGTTGCCAGCAGGGTCAAGGGCCTCTGATGACACAACAGTCACCATGGATCATAGCTCGTTCATGACAGGCAACCCCAGAGGCTCTTGCTACCGCATGCAGATTGTAGGACCAGTGCCAGCCCAGGCAGGGCTGGTGCTTGCTCAACATAAACGCACGGTGCTTGCATTGTGTCTGCCAACCACCCTTGGCCTGCCGTCCACAAACCACAAGTGGAACAGTCTAACACACGCACGCACCTCGTTGTGTGACGCCTGCCATGCCTCCCTGCAGGTGTACAGAAGAGCCTCCTGTACCTGGGCAGCAGTGTCACTCGCACAACTGACAGCGCACATGCAAACAAACGCCTGGCCAAGATCAGTGCCAGGTAGGGCTGGTTGGTTGTGACGAGTACAGACTTCTGAATGAGATGATAGCCAAGAGATTGCGAACAACGCGCCCACTGGCAGTGAAATACAGTCAGATGGATGCCCCGCCAACAACTCTGTTGCAGGGTGCTGTGAACCCCAAGGTGTGCCGCCCCGCTGCCTCAGCCTGAACCACACAGCTTGTTCAATGGATGGAGCCAGGATGTGGCCATTGAGTTGTGATCGATCCATTGCGTGATGCAGCTGTGTGGAAGGGCAAAGTACGAGTGACCACACGTCTGTGTTGCAGGTCGGCAGGCAGCAACAGCAGCAACAGAGCTGCTTGGCCCCAGCCAGCAGCAGACGGCGACCTAGCGGGCTCAGGCAGCAGCGCCAAGGCTGCTGCGGGCGCTGGCAGCGTGCACAGCAGTGCCTCAGAGGATGTGCTGGGTGCGCTGCAGGCCAAGGCTGCTGCACAGCATTTCTGGGGCTCGGCCGAGCAGCAGCAGCAGCAGCAGCAGCAGTGGCCGGGCCAGCAGTCAGGAGGTCAAGGCTGGGCAGAGCAGGGGCTGGGTGCAGGTGCTGAGGCAGATTACCTGGCACAGCTGGAGGGCGTGAGGGCTGTTCCTACTGAGGTGGGTGGGACTGCCTGCCTGCCTTGCATACTGGCATGCATGGCCTGCACGCTGGCATGCAGCTGATGTTTAGGACTGCTGTCATGCAGCCATCCTACTGCCTAGAGTCTGAGCGCTGCGTGCAGCTCTTGTGCCAACACTGCGCGCCAAAATACTCTATGTAGCACCCCATGCTGTTCACTGTGGGAAGCATCCTTGCACTGGCTGTGCGATGCGATGCCATGTCCACTTCTCGTGCTGTGCCGTGCTGCGCTGTGCTGTGCTGTGCCTGTGCGCATGCTGCGCTGTGCCATGCTGCGCTGTGCTTCACTACGCCAACCTGTACTGTGATGTGTGCTGTGCTGTGCCATGCCCGCAGGTTGGTCCGGAGGTGGCCAAGCATGTGTTTGAGGAGCACGTGGAGAAGCTCAAGGCCAAGGAGAAGGACAAGAAGCACAAGGATGAGCTGGAGGAGGAGGGGGGCAAGAAGAAGAAGCGCTCAAGCAGGTGTGCTTGCGCTGTTGTGCAGGGAATGCTTAGTTGTCTGCGTGTGCCTCTGTCTCCTGTGCCAGTTTCTGGGGTGTCCACTGCATCATGTGGCGAGCCCAAAGGCCAGTTTTGTGTGCACAGGTCGCTCTTGGCAATCAGTGTGAAGTTTGCAGGCACTGCTGAGTCAGTGTTGTTGCTTGAGCAATCTTGTTACGAATTTGCAGTGCTTTCACACCAGCTGTGGGTGCTGCTGCTGCGTGCTACTGCTGCCACAGGCACGACGACGACGACCACAAGAAGAGCAAGCGTCACAAGCGTGACCGCAGCAGGGAACGCAGCCGCCACCGCAGCAGAGACCGCAGCCGCGATCGCGGGAAGGACAAGGACCGCAGCAGGGATCGCAAGGACCGCAGCAAAGACAGGAAGCGCACCAGGTGGGGCTGGTCTGCAGTTCTGGCATGCTGTACGGCCCTGACATTGTCCACCCTGCACATCGACCTTGTACCTGCTTTGCAAACCGGCACAACATCCATGCATGAACTTCTGCCACTGCTGCAGATTTGCAGGCCTGGAGATACAGTACCTAATACACATGTCTTGCCCAGCATGCAAGTTGCCTGATCTTCAATATTTGCACGCTGCTGCTGCACCTGCTGTTTGCTGTGCTGTGAACTAACAGGACACCCGAATCTGGTGAGGTGGAGGATGGCGAGGTGTGATCCTCTGCTCAGGTCCCTCAGCCGCTCCCTGTGGTGGCCCTGTCCCAAGCCCCCTCGCATTGCTGGCTCACAAGGCGGGCAGTCAGTTTGGAGGCTGTGCCGGATCAGCATGTGCTGGAGGTTTCAGCAGCACAGACCCCTGTGTGGGTCTTTGGTGAGTTGTGCTGCACAACTGGATGGGCAGACCTGTGCTGCGCTGCGCTGTGCTGTGTGCCCTGCTGTGGGCAACATAGGGCACAGCGGAGGCAGGCTGCGTGGCGAGTGTGATGGCAGGAGTGTGTATGTGTGTGCCTTGCAGTCAGTAAGCTGTCAGCTGTTGGGGTGCACTTGCCTGGCATCAGCTTTGCAGGTCAACAGCACACAGTCTTACAGAGCGTAGTCAGAGTGTATGGACAGCAGTGGGCATCTATGCAGGCAACACTGCACATCCAAGTTGATCTGTGTGGGTGCTCAGCAGCTGCAGCAGCAGCCATGCAGCCCCGCAGTGGTGCAGAGTGTATCAGCTGGCATGCTGGATGGCATGCCATTCCTGCGTCGATCTGTCCTGAGGGACAAAGCACCTGAGGCAGTCTGCAACATTGAGCTATGCGAGTCTGGCTTCTGCAAGTCTGGCCCACGATCTCTGTGGGGGTAAAAGGGCAAATGACACTTATACGACTGCAGCTCCATGGCAGCATGTCCAGAAGCCTAGACACACAGGCCAGAGCCTCGCACCAGCAATTGGGCACGATGCTGCTGATATCGCAAGCATGGCACAAAGTACAAGCTGCTGTTACTTACGGTGACAGAGTGTGTCAGCGTGCTGTTGTCAAAAAAGCCAGGCACTGCTGACATGCGGTGTTGTCAACACTCTGACGGGGCACAAAATGAAGGTGAAGGCCACAAAGCACAGTCCCAGGCCAGTAACCTACGCGCAGCTTTTGTTTGTTCCTGGAGGAGAGCTAAGGCTGACTACAGCGACGCTAACGCGGTCGATATGGCTCCACAGAGCCAGGTTTTCATGGTTGATCAGGTGCATGACTGATCAAGGGAAACCCATTTACCCTCTTGCCAACCGGAGCTCGCATGTCCCTGCAGAACCGTATGCGATACTTTTGAGATGCGTCTTTGTCAGCATGTCATCTGGATGTCAACACCTGCGCAGCCACAAACAAATGTTGGCAAAGCCTGTGTCTAACACCCAAACCCCACTGTGAATGTCCAGACCAAACACCCACATAACCACGATGTGATTCATGCCTGTGTCTCGTCCCAGCTATTACGTTCTGCGTGCGACTGTGCCCAAACGCTGTCTGCCACCTGGTCCAGTGTGCAAGCTTTTGCTTGCCCACCCTCAGACCTGTTCATTGGCAACAGCCAGACGCAACCTGAGTACGTTACGTGCTCCAGATTTATTAAATTCATTTTTCAGCCAGCGACATCCATACGACATGGTGCCCATACAAGGTGTGGCTCTGCACCTTGCTGACGAACGGCTTATGATTTCAGCACGCACAGGCTGCATGCGCATAATCGACTGAGGAAGACTACATGTGAAGTATGATAAGCGAACTTATGCCATTCAATGGCGCTGATTTTTCTGCAGGGCTCTTCTCGGGCGGGGGCCGGCACTACAAGAACGATTTGCTCATGCCTGAGCTCCGTGCCAGGTAGATTTGCGCATGCCTGATCTCCGTGCCAGGACCCTACAGGTCCTCTGTTGGTATCGTCAGCACATATGGCTTTGTTTCTCACTGACCAGCAGCTTTGCATGATCACTCCACGCTGATTGATGACCAGCCTGCTGACTGTGCACTGCATGCAACTGCTGCTGCAGTTCCCTGCTGGATAACCCCTGGTGTGATGACGACCTGGATGCAGCAGCAGGACAGCATCAGCCCCAGGTAGTCCCAGATGCGATCGAGCTGGACCTCTCAGATGTTGCTGCAGGCCTGCAGGAGCACCTCCGTGCAGACAGCCCCCCAGCACAGCTGTGGCCATCCTGCCAGCACTGCAGCGACGACGATGCTTTTGTGGACCTCTTCGGCGTGCTGCCATGCACAGACCCTACACATGGTCCTGCAGTCAATGCAGAGCAATACACCCTCCAGCAGCTTGATGCCGGTGAACTGCCCGCAGGCAAGGCAGTTGCCCTCCAGCAGCAGCATGCACTGTTCACCAAACCCCACGACTACCGCCACTGGCAGCAAGCCCCCCAGCAGCCACAGCAGCAGCAGCAGGCAGTGGCAGGCAGCTCTGGCACAGAGTTGCAGTGGGTGCCCACAGCACAGCCTGACCCCATTGCCACCTTCTCATGGCCTTGCCCTGATGAGTTGAAGGGACCCCTCATCACCAGCACTATGCCTGCAGCTGCCATGATACCCCTGGTGTTCCCTGCCACCCCAGCATCAGCAGCACACACAGCAGCACGTGCACAGCCCCGTTTCTACAGGGACAGCAGCTGCGGCAGTGTTGATGATGCAGCGCCTGCAGTCTCATCTGCAGCTGCAGCAGGCACAGCCGCAGCTGCGGGCGTGCCTGTGCCCCAGCAGCGACCAGTGCTCGCTGCTGTTGCTGCCGCAGACTCATCTAGCAGCGCAGCAGCAATGCCAGCTGATCGCCTGTGGCTGCTGAGCTCTCCTGTGCGCAGCCGTGCAGAGGCAGTCGCTCGCTACAGGGCCAAGCGCGCCCGCCGCAGCAGTGTGCAGCGTGTGCGCTATCAGCGTCGCAAGGACTATGCTGACCAGCGGCCCCGTGTACGTGGCAGGTTTGTCAAGGTGTCAGAGCTGCAGCCAGCTGTCCAGTGCTGCTGAGGACTGGGCTGTGTGTGTGGCAGCCACCTGTCTGCTGCCTCCGGTCAGGCTTGAATCACAGCTGCAGGGCAGCAGCCAGTCCATGTTGCTGAGGGCAGTGCTGTGTGTCAGCCAACTGGGCTGCTGTGTTGACTTGGGTCTCACAGCTTTACATTGGCTGGCTGCTCTGTGCAAGCTTATCTACACCCTTCTGCTGCAGCTTGCTGGCGATGCAGCTGATGTTGCAAAACGAAGTGCATCATGCTGACCTGCAGCAGCAGTCTGTACTGCACTAGCTGGTTCTGGCTGCCGAGGCTGGCAAGTGTCTTGGGTGAAAGAGCGTTGGGGGATGTGCACAGCTCAGAAGTGCTGCCCAGGGCTTGGGGCACATCCTCACGTATGCTGATGTGTGTTTGTTGTCATGTCCCACCTGTCATGTCCCATGTGTTGCCCACACGTGAAGTCGTTGTTGTTGGTGGTGGTGGTGGTACATGTGCTGCACCCTTGCCTGCAGCCCATGGCAATGTTTTTCAGAGGGCTCTGCGGCAGAACAGGCTGCTGCAGGCAGTTTGTCAGAGGGTCAGAGGGTTCTGTTCGAAGGGGTGGTTGTAGGTGGACCCTGGTGCTTGTTAGTAGTGGAAGTACGACTGTAGTACTGCTTCTGCAGGTGGAGAGTGCTGGACATACATGTGTGAACGTGTACACAGGGGGACAGGTCCCGGTGTGCCCACCCGGTGTGTGGTACCTGCCCTGTGCCCAGATCTGTATCAACACGTTGCATACTTGCCTGCCGTAGGGTATGCGCTACTAGCGTACCTGGGAGTTTGGGCGAGGGTTCATGCGCTTGCTGCATAGAAGAACACACTCTATCATGTCTACTGGTCATGATGATGTCTGATAGTCTGCTGGTGTTGAAGGGTCTGGTGCTGCTGTGCTGTGCTGTGTGTCCATTTCAACCAGACACGCACGCATGTCCCCTATCAGTACGAAGAGAAAAGAAAAGAAAGTCAGCTCTTGTTGCTCGAGGCAGGGTTGCTGTGTGCACTGGTTGTGGTTTCGCTGTGTGCTGTGCTTGTGGACCTGTGTGGTTGTAGGAATGTGGTGTGCTGCATATCACGGGGCAGCACATATACATTGTGCCGCACTGCAGCGTGCTGCGTGAACATTTTTGTGACTGGCAGCTTGTCCTAGTGAAAAGAGGGAACTGGGAGAGATGTTGGGCCACTGATGTGGAGTTGTGCTACCTGTTTCAATATTCACGTTGTGCTGAGGGACTGGCGGTAGCTCAGTGTGTGTGTGTTGTCTGCTGAGTCATGGTGAGGTGTTTGTGCTGAGACTTGTATCAGCACTTGAGCTCTGTACCTTCTGTATCTGCCATGTACTCAGTGCTGGCCCTGAGCTGCCGCATGTTTGCTTGCTGCCATCCCTGCTGATCACTGTACTTGGTAACCCAGTCTACTCATGACCTCTTTTGACATTTTCATATGCCATCCGTTGTATCCGCTGTATGACACGTGCGCTGCTGCACATGTTGGTATGCTTGGTGTGCTTGCGAGGAGGGGAGGTGCTGCAACCAGGTTACGTTTGGCCAAATTTTGCACATGTCTTCACGTTGCACATGTCTTCACGATACACCACACACTGTGGGCTGGGGTTTGCGCTTGTCCACACATCAGACGTTAGAGGCAGGGCTGTGCAGAATGGTTTGTGGAGTATCTGGTTGTTTGCTGGTCTTGAGGGTTCTCTGTGACTGATCAGTGGAAGTTTGATGAAAGTGGATTGTTGCGGGGCAAATGCATTCAACCATGTGTATGCCAGCAGTTGAGAGCTGCTGGCTGTGGTCTATGGATGTTGTGGTGGTGTGGTGCTGTGTTTTTGAGGTGCGGAGCTGTCATCAGCAGGTGATTAGGCCCTGCTGAGTCTATAGCCCCACCATACTGCTGGGTAAGGCTCTGCACTGTACTTGTGTGCTGTAAATCGATACCCTGACCACTGGTGTTGGAAGTCTGGTGTGTAATTGAGCCATCCTGCATGAACCGTCTTCTTCAGTTGCCACATGCTAGCACTGCTACATGGCCAACACTTGTCCTCAATGCTTGGCACTGCTTCATGGCATGCCTGCTGATCAAGCAAGATCCAAAGCAGAAAGCCAGTTACATTCAGAAATCACTGTAAATGTGTTTGGCAGGTTGTGTGGCACCAGCAGGTGTCCACAACTCAGACGCCCCAAAGCTGCTCAGATCTCAAGGGGCAAAAACACCAAATGTACCCTGTGCGATGACTCTGAAGCAGTTACAGCTGCCAGGCTTACAAGTTGACTCAGCATGACACTCTAACAGTATGCCATGGCAGCAGCACTAGCTGAACTGCACGTACTTTGGGGCCTGCAAACTTTGGCAGAGGCACAGGTACCTTTTTCAAGGGCAGTGCGCTGTTGTAAAACTGCCTGCATGCTTTATGTGGCTGCACACGAGTTCACACTCCGGAACACCATTACATGCCCCAGCAGTGCTTGCACACGTGCAACTCAAAAGTAGACACTTGTCGCTAACTCCCACATGACACAAAGCCAGTTGACCTAATCGTTGCTGCAAGCCCTATAGACAGTTGGCGGCCGGTCAAGTTGACTGACGGCCCACAGAAGCAGCATGCACACAGCTACAGTGCACAACACTATATCACTGAAGTGACACTGTGTGGCAAGCCTTCTATCCTTCCATCCTGCAGCCACGGCAGAGCCTGCTTCTGTGCCGTCACAGCAAGGCCCCACACTCTCAAGCCGTCGCTGATTCACAAATAAGTGACATCAACCCGAACCCGACCTGCTGCTGTGCTCAACTGAGCCTGCGCTTGTGGCGGCGATTGTAGAATCCTAGCGAGTCATCACACGTGACCACACTGACGTTGTCGAGGCCCCAGGTCATGTAGTATACCGTCGTGGAGTAGCGGAACACGACCAACACGCGCTTGCCGATGTAGGGGGCCAGGGGCACGTAGCTGCCCACACTCTGCAGGTTGCCGAAGGCGATGATGTCCGGCACGGTCAGGGCGGGGCCGAGGTAGGCCGGGCCGGCGGTAGCGTTCATGGGGTCGAACAGGTACTGCGCCAGCTGTGTGATGTTGCCTGGAGGCTCGAGCTTGTCGAAGTCGAACAGGTCGACGCGTGCGGCATGCAGCGTGACGTTGCTGTTGTTCGCGTGGATGGACATGGTGTCGGGGACCAGCCAGTAGTCGAAGGCGTTGTCCATAAACCAGTCGAAGTACAGGATCTGGCGGGTGCTGTTGACCTCAATGGCATACTGGTTGACAAGCGCAAAGCCCACGTTTCCGAAGGCCTGCGACTTGAAGTACTTGTTCTTGTTGTCGAAGGGGTACCCAGGCCATCCGGTAGCTGCTGGGTCGGAGCCATTGCCGACGATGCCGCCACCGTTGGCGCCCTTCTCCTTGATCTTGATCCAGTTGCTGATGCGGTACGCCTCGTGGGCATCTGCCTCAAAGTCGCCGTTTGGCAGCATGGTCTGGTTGCACGTGCCTGCGGGTAACAATGTGCACAGCACAGCACGTTGACAAATCAAGTGCATAGCGTGTGTTGCGGTGGGGGCTGGGGCGAGGGGGGGGTGACAGTACGGAAGCGTGCGTGTTGCCACATGTGCTGGACCTGTGCAGTACTTGGTCGGACGCCTGCAGTGTCCTGTGGGGAGGAAGCTGATCCCACACCTACTGCCTGTGAGGAGGTCTGCTGCAGTATTGCTAGGCACCTGCGTGTCTTATGGCGGTGAGGACCATTCAAGGCACAGCAATGGTGACGCCCATCCTTGCAAGTGTCTGCATGCACGCCTGGCTGCTGCTACAGCTGCTGGCTGTGGAACGTCCGCATATCATAAAAGCTAGGTGCTTCAGAAGGGCCAGGACTCACCGTTCCTCACGAACTGCTCCATGAATGTAGAGCTGTTGGAGGTTGAGTTGGAGCTTGGGGCCACGGGCCTGCCAGAGCTAGGGACCTTGCCTGGTGCTGCTGCTGCTGCTGGCTCAGCAGCCCTGAGGGGGTGACGCAGACATGCAGGCAGCAGGCAGGAGCAGCAATGTGTCAGATGGCTGTGCAGGCAGCAATAGGCAGGTGTCTGGTTGTAGGTGGGACATGACGGTGGCAGCCAGAGGCGTGCGGTGGTTTCTGTAGGGTGTGTTGGTTGGCGCGTTGCAGCGTCAGTTGGCGGTGTCATGCAGCTGGACGTGCATGCTGGTGCGTTGTAGTCACAAAAGTACCCACAGTAAAGCAGAATATTCTCAGATATGGAACAGCATGGCCGCTTCACCACTGAAGTAAGTGTATGCAAGCCGTCACAAGGCTTAGTGTGTTGGACATAGCCCTTCAATGACTGCTGCACAGGGTTGGCTGACAGTCTGGTGCCTGCATTTACAGGCCCATCTGCAGGGCTGCCAATGCTGTCGCAACAACCTTTCCCAGCGTCAAGCTCAGCGCTGCAGCAATGTATGCGCTGGTTGGATGGTGGCAGGCCTCGCTATTCTGCAGGTCCGTAAAAGTCTGTGCCAGCCGGCCAGTTTGTAGTTGGGTACCGTTTTGACAGCAAGACCAAACCGCTGCGTGAACTAGCCACACTCACTTTGCTGGTGCTGGAGAAGACTTGGGGAGGCTGGAGGCCAGGCGAGACAGGCCCTGCAGCAGCTGAGACAGTGCTGCAGCTGTGGGGTTGGCATCGCCTGCTGCAGCACCAGTGCTGCTGCTGGCGCCAGTACCGCTGCTGCTTGTGGTAGGGGCCGCTGCAGGTGCAGAACCACTGCGGGAACAGCATCAGAGAGGCATTGCAGCAGATAAGGGCGTCAGTTAGTGCTTACAGCCAGACAGCGGTGACAGCAGCAGCAGACAGCAGAACATTGGACCTGTATGCACAACATGCGCCCTGAACCACAGAATCATGCGTGTATGCTAATGAAAGTCTCAAAGCACTTGCGTTTGAGATGTTTGTGAGGCTTATTAGGCAGCTGCTTGCTGGAAGCCTGTGATGGCAGTAAAACGTTGGGCCTACCTGGCTGGAGCATCTAGAGCCCTGGCGTATGTTGAAACTGCAGAAGAGCAGAAAACCAATGTGATGAACGCAATGGCTGTCCCGGAGGAACGCCTGGCCGTGCGAGCCATGCTGCTGTCTATTGTAGTTGCCCTTGCTGTGGCGCCTGCTCTGCTGATCCGCTCAAGCTTGTTCTTCAAGCGCTCGAGTCGCGCACGATAAACGTATCGAACGTGTGTAGGTGGCCTTGGCTGCGAAGGCAGCTGTCCTGCCTGCTTGTACCGGCAGAGCTTCTGGATGCTCGCAGCCTATGTGAAAGCTTTGAGTCTGAACGCAACGCATGAACAATTCACTCAGTGCTCATGATTGGGATATTCCTTTGCTGCTGTCATTCCGGGGCGGGGTTCAAGCGACAAAAGTTAGCCACACGCCTGCAAGGCCAGCGAAGGCGCATGCAAGTCGTCAAATAAACATTTTCGAGTCAAACAGTCGTAGGGAAGCCATTGGTATGCATGTGCATGCCTTCCCATGTGGCCCATATGGCTCCCATGTGTCAGTGTCCCCCTGCTGCATTGACAGCAGCAGACATGTCTCGTCTGAAGGGGATGTTTGCACAGGACATTGACCCCAGGTCAGCACCAAGTTGACATGAGGGTGTCACTACAGCTTCACAAATGTGCTGCAGTGTACGTGAGCGATCCAACTCCTGTGCAGCAGTACTGCAGGCCCCCATTTCATGGTGGTTGACATACACGCTGCTCACATGACCATGTCTGCTGAGCTGCTCAGCATCATGCCTGCCACTAGACCATGCCCGCCATCAAACCATGCCATCACAGTCAACTCACTGCAGCCACCCTTGCGGGTACCGCTGAAAGATGGGCAAAGCACGTCAACACACATGTTCCAGCAATGGATATATACCATCACTGCAGCTGTACCCCCAGCAAAGCAGCGACACCTGACAGTTGAATGAGGGAAACACGGCGATAGTATGGGTATGTTGGATGCACGGTGCTTGATGAAGGGCGAGACATAAAATGCGCCCCAGCCATGGTTGGCTTTGCTGGCAATAATGGTACAGTGGTTGTCACCACCCTCAGCACGATACTGTGCAGGCCCCTGGGTCCATCGCCAGACTGGCCGTGGCATGGCTGCAGTCAACAGCAGCAGCAGCAGCACCACCACCACCACCAACTGCCCCGCTGCAGTCAGCTACAGGTACCTAAGGTTTGGGCTCTGCTGCTGCTGCTGTTTGCTGCTGCTGCTGCTGTTCAGCCTCGCCTGCAGCAGCACTGGCCCCTGCAGGCCCACCAGCAGCATCTGCCTGCAGCTCCTGCTCAGCTATCTGGAACAAGTCCATGA
>QAXK01010677.1:0-15811 GCA_004335735.1 Chlorella sp. KRBP | reverse complement strand
CAGCAGATACAGCAGCAGCACACGCAGACGAGCAGCAGAAGCCCCACAATCAATACTACTGATGGGCGTACTAGCAGCCGCCAGGGATCAAACCCAGCAGCCAGTCCTGGTTTGAGACGTATACGGAGCTGAAGTAACACAGTCCTGCATGCTGAGTTCACATGGTGCACGCACACACCCCTTGCTGAACATACCAATTTGATGCCTACAGGCACTGCTGCCCACAGGCTGCTACAAGATCCACATTTGTGGGGGCACATCCACCGAACAAGCACACCTGAAGACAGCACCCGCCCGCACACATGCATTGCTGCACAGAGGCTGCTGCATGCACACCGACACATCCACCAGGCACCTACCTGCACACAGCGCACTCTGCGTCACACTTGTCCTCAGGTGACATGCCCACCCTGCAGGTGATGGCCCGGCTCTTGCGCACGCCTGCACACACGCAGGACAAACAAACAAGCACAAGCACAGGCCCTCATGTCATTCATTAGTCATTGCCTTCAACCCAACGTGACATGGGCTGAACTCCATGTGTCAGCACACAGTCACATACATGCACACCTAGCTTGAGAGCCACTCAAGTGACACAGCCTGCTGAGACAGCCCAGACTTCCACCTCACCCTGCCACCCATGCACACCAACCATTTCTGCTGAACAACTGCAACTGGCATAGATGTGTGATGAAATCCAACCAATTCATTATCAAGTACGGGAGATGAGCCACTACCAATCAAGCCTCAAAGCATCACCCCAAGCCCTGCACACCCCCTCCCCCCCCCTCAGCCCACCTGCCCCCCAGAGCTGCACCCGCAGCGTCTCCTCCCGTTTGGCCACCCGCAGCAGCTGGGGCAGCAGCGCAGCAGCCACAGGCCGGCTCAGGCTGGGGTGCGCAGCACAGCGCAGCAGCAGTTGGTCCTGGCTGAACAACTGAACACACCACAGCACGGCACAGCACAACACGCAGCAGGGCAGGCAGGCAAGCGAGCAGTCAGTGCACATGTTCGCCGCCAAGGGGCCTCGTCGGCAGGACAGACTATCCAAACCATGTGCAGCTGATGGCTCTTCTGATGCTGTCTGCCTGGTCCTGTCAAGCAAACCTCAAGGCACCTGCCCCGACCTTCCATACCCCCTGGAAACCATTCCCCATACAATCCCAGCGCCCGCTCCCAGAAAAACAGCCTGCTCCCCTCCCAAACGCACCGGCACGCGTCTGCTGGCCCGCAGCCGTGCCGCCGCCGCCTCCGCCCAGTTCCACCAGTCCGGCGGTGCTGCCGCAACAGACTCGACCAGGTTGAACCCCGTGTTGATGGCGGCGGTGTAGGCCGAGGGGAAGGTGACCACAAACTGGCCCGCCTCCTGGGTGACACCATACACAGTCACCCCTTGCTGCTTGAGGGCCTTGGGGGACACCATGGACCCCAGCTGGTCTAGCAGGTCAGGCTGCGCCTCCAGCTGGCCTGGCAGCAGGGCACGCACAGCATCCTGCGCACAGCACAGCACAGCACAGCAGCAGCGGCAGCGGCGGTGTTGTCAGCAGCAGCGCGGTGTACATGAAGCATGCATTGCACACTACAGCGGCTCGACACACAAGCATGCATACGTGCACAGGCTGCACCGCCACATACACACAAACCCAGCAGCGCGTGCATATGTGCACATGCCAAGCAGCAACCACTGGTCCCACAGATGCATCACATATTATTGCCCCTCCTGCATCCAACTTCCATAAAAAAACTACAGCTGATGAAGATTGCAAGAGACTGCAGGGTTCAGGGACAAGATGGGTGTCGACACAGAAAGTGCATAGGGAGCATGCAAAAGGCTCGCGAGCAAGCAATGGAACCTGGGTACCAAGCTGTGTGTTGAGAATGATAACACCGTGTGCGTCTCACCTCATACAGCCGTCCCTCATCTGCAGGCACGCAGTACCAGCGCCGCGCCTCCCCCGCATGCAGGTAGTGCACGCCATACAGCAGGTGGTCGCTCACGCCCCAGCTGCTGCTGCTGAACATGCTGCCCACAGACACCCTGGGCACCTGCAGGGGGTGCTGGTGGCAGGCTGGTGAGTTCACCCCCACCAGCGGCACCTCAGCAGCAGCAGCAGCAGGGCCGGCCGCAGCAGCAGTGCCGCCGGGTGACACAGCAGCACCAGCAGCACCAGCGGCGGCGGCGGCGGCAGCAGCAGCGTCGGCCGCAGGCGGCTTGCTGGTGCTGGGGCCGCCGAGGGCGCTGGCCAGCGAAGCCGCCGCAGCCGCCGTCGCAGCCGCTGGCGGCTGCTGCGGCGGCTGCTGGGGCTCCGGCTTGCCCGGCGGCTTCTTCAGCAGCGCCAGGCAGCTGGAGAACTCCCCCGCCTGCACGGGGATGTTGTTGGGGTTCCAGGGGTGTGTGGCATAGTCTGCAAAGCTGGCTGCCGTCAGCACCGCCTGGCCGCTGCTGCTGCCTGCAGCTGCCCGTGGCCCAGCCCCTGCTGTATCATCCGACAGCATGCCGCTGCTGTGAGCAGACCCCATCATCCCACGCACAGTCGGCGTGGCCGTGCCCTCCCCCACTGCTGTTGCGGATGCTGCGGCCTCGTCCACCGCTGCTGCGACGGCTGCCATGGCTGTGGCATAGGGCGTGGGGGTGGGGCTCTCCGAGCCGTAGCGCACCCGCTGGTGCTTGTTGCTGCGAATGCGCTGCGAGACGCGCACAGCAGAGGGCGGGGGTGTGGGGGATGTGGGGTCACCCTCGTGAGCCCCCTCACCAGCAGCAGCAGCAGCAGCAGCAGCAGCAGAGTCATCGTGTGCTGCTGCCCCTGCTGCTGATGGGCCAGCTGTGTGGTGGTGGTGCTGGTGCTGGTGCTGGTGCTGGTGAACAGCATGAGGCAGCTGGAAGACAGCAGACAGCACTGCAACTGGCTCGTCCAGGGACGGCTGCAGCTCAGCAGCAACCACTGCTGCTGCTGCTGCTGCTGCTGCTGCTGCTGCCGCCTCCTGACTTGGCTGCTGCTCTGGGGCAGAGTCATCTGGTGCATCCACTGCTGCTGCTGCTGGCGCTGAAGCTGCTCCAGCTGCTGCAGGAGCTGCTGCTGCTGCTGCGGGGTTGTCAGGGGCCCACCACCTGCTGCTGCTCCTGCTGGGCCAGGCACTCCTGGTCCCTGACCTGGCCCACCCTGCTGCTGCTGGGCCAGAGCAGCCTGCTGCCGCTTGGTCAGATGCTGGCCGAAGTTCACTCCCGTCTCGTATACAAAGTCACTGTGGGTGCTGCCCACCACCCCTCCCTGTAATCTTGCTGCACCATGCCCAGGCGCCATAGGCTGTGGGGGCCGTTGAGGGCCCCCGTGCTGTTGGGCCCCACCGTATGCGTCTGCCTGCACCCGGTGCTGCTGCTGCGCAGGTGCGTGCATGGTCCTCTGCTGCATCCTGCCCATCGCCTGCTGCTGCTGCTCTGCTCCCGCCGCCGCATGTACTGCCTCTGCCCACGCAGCTTGTACTGCCGCCCTCGGGGACTCCGGGACCTCCATCTCACCAGCTTTGCCTGCAGCCCAGGCCGCCAACCTGGCAGAAGTGGGGGCATCCTGCGGCAGCGTCGCATCCCACAGCCGCTGCATGGCGAGGAACGTCGCCACCTGTTCGTTGTGGTACGTCCGCACCGCCACCGCTGCCAGCTGCTGCTTGATCTGCAGCAGCAGCTCCTGCTGCTTGCGCACGCGCGGGGCTGCTGCACCGGACGTCAGCGCCTCCCAGAGCTGCGCAGTGGGGTTGCCGAAGCAGATGTTTGCTGTGCCTGACAGCAGCGCGTCCAGGTCCCCACCTGGCTCCTCACTGAAGCCCTCACCCTGGCAGCAGCAGCAGCAGCACCAAATTTAATAAATCCTTGAATGTATGTTCTGGGTAAACAAGGTCGCTTGTCTACTGACTGAAAAACTTGGATTCAACCTTCCTACAGCAGCAGCAGCGATACCAAGCAGCGGCAGCAGCAAGAATGTGGGTGGAGCAGGGGCCAAAGAAGCACCAGCAGTTGGAGCAGCACCACAGGGGAGCAGCAGCCGCAACTCATGTGCTGGGTTCACAGCACATCTTTGCCGGCAACGCCTCACCGCCCCACAAGTGCCGTGCACACCCCACACGCTGCTTTACCCTACACCATAACGTGCCCCTCACACCTGACACTGGTTGCCCTACCCTGCACACCCCAGTCCGTGGCATGCAGCCTCCCTCCACCTCTACTCTTTTTTGTTACAGGGGCCCGTACCTTCACCAGCTGGCCCCACACACACAGCAGTCGAGTCACCCCAACCTCCCTCACCTTGTTGGGCAGCAGCGCACGCAGTGAGGCCCTGTCTGACTCATCCAGCTCATTGGCCCATGTGTCCAGGTTGAGAATGTCACTCAGTGAGTCCAGCTGGAACAACTCCACGGGGACGGGCAGGGGCCGGGTGTTGGATGCGACAACGCCTGGGGGCAGCACCTGCGGGGTGGCACATTGAACGCATCATTGTCGACGTCCATGCCACACATTGGGTCTGATTGCCACGTGCCAAGATTACAAGGGCAGAGGAGGTTCAGGAGTGAAGCTTTTCAAGTGTCAAGCGGAGTCTCAAGGCCTTTCATCCCTTCACATTCCAAGCCCTGCATGTCACAACATAGCTTTCAAGCAAATAAGCTGTCCTGACATGAGGCGCTTGTTTGCTTGAAAGCTATGATTTGAGTGTGGGGTGTGTTTGGGTTTCAAGTCTGTCCGCATGTCTTGTGTCAACAACAGCTGTTACACACCTCTTCATATTCCACACCAGGCTCCCTGTAGATCCGGGGCTCCTTGGGCCCTGTGTGCTTCCACAGGGCGGTGTACGCTGCAGCTGCTGCTGCGGCCGCAGCCGCTGCTTTCTTGTTCCCTGCGCCAACGCCGCCCTCCCTTGGCGCGCTGCTGGCCTGCCGTTTGGGCTTGGGCGCTGCTGCTGCCAGCAGTGAGGCTGCATCGAGCTTTACGGGCTGTGGTCCTGCAGTGCTGGTGGACACCTGGTGGTCAAGCTGCATCTGTGCGCTGTTCTGTCGGGACAGTGGGCCACGTGGGGAGCCGGGGACACTTGGGGGGTTGGACTCTGTGCCTCCCAGTGAATCCGACCGCCTGGCCTGTGCCATCATCTGCTGCTGCTGCTGCTGCTGCTGTTGTTGCATCATTTGCATGCGCAGCTGCGGGGGCAGCTGCTGCAGCTGCAGCTGCCGCTGCTGCTGCACCACCTGCATCTGCTGGTGTGTCTGCTGCTGATGTAGCTGCTGCTGCTGCTGCGCAGGCAGCATGCCAGTATACCCCAGGGGCTGCTGCTGCTGCTGTTGTTGATTTGGCACCATACCTCTCAGCTGCTGCTGCTTGTGTTGTTGCTGCAGCATAGCACCACCTGGCGGCATATCCCGGAAGTGCTGCTGGTGTTGCTGCTGCTGGGGTGGATGTTTAGGGTGCAGCTGCTGTGCCTGCGGCATACCAGGCCAGGGTGGGGGCCCCTGCTGCTGCTGTTGCCCTGGCCAGGAATGGGGCGGCATCTGCACTGGCAGCTGCTGCTGCATGTTGTGTGCTGCAGCCCTCGACATGTTTGGACTGCCTGCGATGGGAGCAGCAGGGCATGAGGGCACGCCAGCAGTGTGGTCTTGCTGTAACAGGTTACTAGCTCAACAGCACAGAATGTCCACGTCAAATACGGGTGCTTGGGCACAACAGCAATTGCCAAACGGTTCAGATCCAACCACACATGTACATGCCATGAGACAAGTCTGCGGGACAAGTCAAGTGTGCACACCTGGTAAGCTAGGTATGGGTGAAGCAGAAGGCAGCCTAGCATCTGCTGTTGGGTGATCAAAGCCAGATGTGCCGGGCTGATGCAACCATGGTTCAATACCGATCATGCTGTCGTCGTCAGGGTTGCCAGCAAAGAGGTCCATGTCTGCTGTAGGACCCTGTCAGTTGCAGGATGCACTGTGATCTACTGTCTCGCCTTCTGCCTGTTCAGTTGGCGACATACGTTGACGCTCGGACACAAAATATGGCACCAGTGTAACATTTGTATGTAGCAGCTGCCATGCATGGGCTCTTCAGTGCACCTCTCATGTGTTGTTGTTTGAACGACGATCGAACTCCAAATGACTCAAGGGGGTCAGACGGGCGCCATTGCATGCGTCATACACAAGAAACTGCCAAGCCGTACAGCACCGGACACCGATAACCGCAGAGCGGAGCATCCTCATGAAGGGAGCAGAGGAAGGAGGTGGGATCAGAGTCTGTCAGAATCATGAGACCCTGTGCCTACTCATTGGGTCAGCTATGCTTGAGTTCTACTATCAGAACCGCATCACAATGTCTCATACCAGTCAGGCATCTTTCAGAACTCCCACATCAGTCATGGCTTGACAACCCTTTCCTTTCCTGCTGCATCGTCACCATGCAGCTGTCCTGTAACCCAGGAATGCCCAGGCCTTTAGCAGCACAAGCATTGTCGACTGACTGCTTCTTAGCAGTTCAATGGTGACGCATGTGAACTGTGGGTTTAGAAATACCGCTTGCAACACAGCTGAACCGTGTCTGTGCATTTGAACTCCGCCAGTTCAAACCACACCAACAGCCTGCATCTGGCTTACAGGCATGCAACATGTCTTGCACTGAACAGCATGCATTGATCTTGTGAACTCAACAGGGTCTGGGCCCTTCAGCTGCATTATCCATCAACGCAATGCTGCATTGCATCGGCACAAGCCCTTGAGCCTTGAAGGATCTGGTCACGTGTGCATGCGCATTCAGCAACAGGCACTGCAACCTTTCACAGCGCACTCTCTCCACACAACATAAGACAAGACAGCCCTGGCCCACGGCACTTCTGACCGCTGCACAATGCGCATCATCACAGCTTTGAGGCAATGCACAACCAGCCGACCGCACCACTTCCTGTGCACCCAACTTCTTACACCCACTCCCGGGGCGTCCTGAGCACCTGCATCAACCTGTCCTCTGCTGAGCCTGCCTCAGGCACCACATTGTACTTCCAGGCAATCAGAGGGGGCGCAGACACCTGCACAGACCAACACCATGGCAGCAGGGCAGCTCAGCATCATCAGCAGGCGGTCGACAATGCTGCTGCATCCTTTATGCCCAAAGCCATGCAGTTGCCCGCACTGCACGGTCATGCAATCCAGCTGCACAGCATCGAAACCAATGCAGCTGCAACACTAGCACGCTCAGAGTACTCTCTCCAACTCATTGTGGGATGGTTTGCTGAAGACCCAACAGGCTGTGCTGCCAGGGAGCAGGTCTTGTTGGAACCGAGCAAGTCTCGTGGAATCGTCCCTCAGCATGGTTCACATTGTGCTGCATAGTCGCATATGTTGGACAACAGCTGCTGCTCAGATCAACCCACCATGATTGACTCCACACGGCCGCCGTCCAAGCCAAACTTGACACCACGGTCATACAGCAGGTTGAACTCCAGGTACCTGCCACGCCGCAGCAGCTGCCACTGCCGCTTTTCCTCTGTCACTGGCATCTGCCGGCGGCGCTCTGCGATGGCTGTCCAACTGGGCAGGATGCCACGCGCGACATCCTGTGCAAACGACACACACAAAGATCATGCTTTTGCTCATTCTCGCATCGCAGCTGTGTATGCCGCTTGGTTCCCATCCTTACTGCTTGGCCCATTCAGCCTTGTGTCTCCCACCCTTGCATCGCCTGTGTGACTATGCCTCTGCAATGTGGGACAGAAATGTACTGTGGCTATGGTGTTGACAGCAGTGCTTTTATTGACTGCTTGACAGCTGTGCATGCAGGGCTCACCTCAACGTAGGCCTGTACGTCATAGGGTGCCCCCTCAGCTTCTAGGTCGTCAAAGAACAGCCCTCCTATGCCCCTGTGCTCCTTGCGGGCAGGGATGTAGAAGTACCTGCGAGTTCGGCGGCGGAGGTTGGGGGCGGAGATGAAAATGCAGTGCAGGTGCCAATGCAGGAGCATATGCAGCTTGACATAAGGTGTGTGCACACCACTGGCACTTTGAAAGGCCCGCGGCTGGGAAGATACAGGTGCTTTCATGGCGTGTTGGCCGATGCATCCAGTCACGTCCAGTCACTCAGTGTTACGCTCACTTGTCACACCATGCCTTCTGCTCAGGGTATATGTCTGGGTGGTGCTTGCCACACACGCCCTTCCAGAAGCTGTGGAACTCTGCTGCATCCTCCTCAAAAAGGTAGCTGGGCGTCAGGTCACAGCCGCCTCCAAACCATGACTGGCCCGCAACCTGCCAAGCATATGTTGTCCAACAAGCCATACGAGCAGAACAGGGCGAGGGTTTAGGACACATCAGTACTGCTCCCTAACGTACAAGGAGTCCACGGAGCTGCAAGTGACGCTCTTGTGTCGCTGTGTTGCTGCTTTTGTGCACGACCCACTGCCACATCAGCTGCTGCATCTGCTGCCCTATCAGCTGCCACCCCCACCTTTGACAGGTGCACATCTGCTGTAGCAAGTAGTTGGCCCCACATGTTTGCCAAGCAACATCACGCCAAGCAAATCTTTCATCACCCCACAAACCACTGATCACCAGTGCATTCATGTCACTCAGCTGCCACCCCTACCTGGAACAGGCGCACGTCTGCCCTCAGTGTAGGCACCATCGGGTGTGCTGCGTGGAACACCAGGGACAGGGCCGCAGCGCTGTAGGGCTGGCCGCCAGCTGGGTCTATCGAGGCACGCCCCCTGCTGCTCATGGCCTGGGCACGTGCTGGGCTTAGTGTCCCTCTCACCACACTGATGTTGGCAGCGGCCTTCTCGAGCAGGTTGCCGTCCTCCAACACACATGTGATGCCGTAGCCTGGGGTTGCAGATAGGAGCGCGGACATTGGGTTGGTGATGACAGCGGGGTGGATTTTATGAATATAGTGACACGGAAAGCGCGTTGGCTTTGCAAATGAGCACAGTTCCCAACAGGATGGAGGACCAGCAGGTGGTGTACCGTCAGTGAAAAGCCTTGCAACCTGTGTGCTGCAGAGATGATGCGTGTGACACAGCAGCTGCATGGGCATGATGCATGGACGTGTTGTGCTACAGGGCAACCTGCTCATTATGGTGTTACTGCAGGGTGTTGGGCTGCCTAGACCACATTCACCATTGCTGGTGTGAGGGCATGTGCGTGCACCCTTGCTAAGTCCTGGTGACGTGGAAAGCAGGCGCCGTGTTTCGCAGATTTTTGAAAAGCCATTGAAGTAGATGATGTACGTTTGATCTCGTCCCCAGCCCCAGTAACCTGCATTGTCGCCAGGCCTCTCCCATCTGTCATGAACAAACTTCTTGCCGCTGCCATCCAATTGCTCAGCTTGCGACAGGATCTGCTTCTGTGCATCAAGAAGGAACTCTTCAAATGCTGCTGCGTCGACTTCTGCTGTTGCTGCTGCTTCTGTAGCTGGTGCTGCTGCTTTGCAAAGCACCCTGGCACCACCCCTGCTGCTGCTGTTGCACACTCGCACAGACCGCACGGAGCAGCCTCCGCAATTGCGACTGACCACGTTTGCTTTCATGAGGAAATTTTTATAATACGAAAGTGGCAATCCGTGATACCCGCAAGCAACAACGAGATCTTGTTCTCCTACGCACGGTACACTTGCACTTGCAACAGCCTGGCACTGCGATACGTGGAATGGACCCTGTGTTACATGCATACATGTATGATAAACAAGAACGCTCCATCACCCTTACTGTCAACGTATCCCGCGCTGGCATGCAAGGGTATGTCCTCACTCCACGCAAGTGTGAGCTCAAACCTTCAAGTGCAGTCTGAGAGTCGGCCCATGTGCACCAATTCCCCCTATATCAGACAAGCCGTGCATGTGCACTGCACATATGCTGCTCAGGCCTGCTACCACCCATCATGGCATGCAGCACTTCTCAGCTGCAAGCCTGGCACGTTCACACCTGGAGCATGCGGAGCAGTCGTGTGAATGCTGGCCAACGCAGCATTGGACAACATGCTGTGTCCATGTCAGTGCAATTCCTTGTATCACACAGGCCTGACCTAGGTCATCCAGCCTCAGCCCACACCTCCAATCCCACCGTGCCTTGCTGCTGGTGTGACATGTCTCATGTCAGGTCAGCAGGCGACACATTCAACTCAATGATCGCCGCTGTGTGGTTGCGCGCACATGACACCTGCACCGCCTGCCAGCTGCTATCAATGCCCGGGATGTTCTGCCGCAAGTCCCGGAACTTGCCACGGGGCAGCAGCAGCCGCTGCACTTGCTTGGGGTCGTGCTGATCCATCTCATCCCCATGACCCAGCTGTCCTGCACCCAGGTCTGCACTCCCAAACCCAGCAGAGCCAACAGCACCTCCCCAACCCCATGTGTACAGCCGACCCTGCTCGGTGATGCCTGCAGGTCAAAGCAGCAACACACCAGCATTCTTGAACTCCCATACATGAGTATGCCGCTATTTTCTACACTGGAAAGAAACAATTGACGTTTTCAATATTCTATCCTTTTTGCTGCTGCAACAGGCCACCAGCAGCAGTAAATACCGACAGAGCCTCGACCACGGTGCGCCTCACCTGCGGTATGCTTCCAACCGGCTGCGCCACTCTGCAGCCGCACAGGCACAGGCGTGGGGTGCTGCGCAGACACTGTTGGCCACTTGAAACCATGTCCCAGGCTGCCGTTCTCATCTGTGCCCCAGCTGTAGGAGTCACCGTGTTTTCCAATCGACATTGAGTGGCTAAACCCTAGGGCCAGCTGCTGTACAGTGCTCAAGCCGCGGAGCTGCAGCAGCATGACAGCAGACAAGACACACTTGCGGTGAGGACCACTGCCAGGCACCCCACAGGGAGCATTCGCAGGGCAGTAGCTGTGGGGCACATACAGCAGTGTTGCTAGCATACTTAGGAAACAAAGAAAGAAAGAATGCGGGTGCCAGTTGTAGCAAGGTACATACGGCATCGCTACTCAGTCTGGAGTCCGGAAGCCATACATGTGTGGAGGCCTGGGGCCGGCCAGCTCACCTCCTGTGGTTCACAGTCATGGTGCTTCGAGCCGTGGCCCAGCTGCCAGTTGCCTCCGTGGCCCCACACCCACACACGCCCCTCATGATCAACAGCACCTGCACACAACACAACACATAACGTTGTTGTCCAGTAAGCCAGCAGCAGACTCTGCGGCTGGGCCGTCCTAACTCCAAGACTGCCCTTGTCCAGGCAGTGTTTGAAACCATGCACCTCACCTCAGGCCATTCAGGTGTTTGATCGCATGCGTACCTGAGTGGAAGGCTCCTGCAGCAATGGACTTGATGGGGATCTTGTCAAGAGCCCTCACTGGCAGTGGGTGCGGCTCCCACTTGACATGCTCTGCAAGAAGGCAGCAACCACATCTGCTGTCAGCTCCAGCCGGCACCGGACCATACATGCACTCACTTGCATAAGCTTCACGGTTGCACCCAATGATCTGTGGGTCTCAGAAGCACCACATGTGCTGGTCAGCACTGCGCACAGTGTGCTGATATGAACACAGGCCTGCATCTTCTACTAGAAGTATAGTACCTGGCGCACCATATGCAAACAAATCCCTGCAGTTATCAACTACAGGTACAGCAGGCCTACCCAGATCTACCCAAAACCATACAGCCCACCTCGGCTAAGGCCCAGTGCCCCATAGTGCCCAGCACCCCACGCAAACACACGGCCGTCCGCTGACAGTGCCAGGGAGTGCTGCATGCCAGCAGCCACTGCAGCTATTCGCAGGCCTGCAGTCCAACCACCAGGAGCAACAGCAGCAGCAGACATGTTCCTCATCCATACCAATAGCTGTGAGTAGGTTGGCACTGCTTCTGGGGCGATTGCACCCCAACATGCTGTGCAACACAGGAGCCTGGGTGGTGTTTTGGGCTGGATCCATCACACCTCTCCAGTGAAGCATGTTGAGGGAGTCCTACCCCACTATGATCCACTAAAGCAGTATGATGAAGCAGGCATCAAAAGTCACCCAGGCCTCTGTGCTACAATCCTGCCGCACTTGCGTCAACAACCCCTCTCTCCTTCCACGGGCAGCCCCTCTCTTGCTGTGACAGCCGTGCTCACATGACGCTTTTTATCCCCCGTGTTGAGAACTGCACAGCAGCTGGCCTTGCCTTACCCTTCAGACGCCGCACAAGTCTGAACTCCGGGTTCTTGACTCCTGGCTCTGGCCCCAGCCCCAGCTGTGCATCGCCATTAGAGCCTGCTGCCCACACCTCCCCAGTCTCTGCAGGGACACAGCATGTCGACATCATGCCTTATGGGTTGTTAGCGTACCATATCAGTGATGCGCATCACACACACTTGATGCCCCACAAGCCCTAGGCATGTCACTGGTGCCTCGGTGCTCCTGTCAGTGCAACCAGGGTTGCTGCTTGCGTGCGGCTTGTGTTACTGCCACTGGTGCCCAACCGGGTTGACTTCGGGTGTTGGCGGCAAGCAACAAGCAAGCAAGCAAGCAAGCAAGCATGCGTGCATGTGCCCTACTGCATGCCAGGTTGTGCTCATTGGAATCATGCCCTGTGGCGGGCACCGGTGCTTACTCGAGAGAGCCAGGGTGTGTGCTTCCCCTGCAGATACTGCCTGCATTTGGTCCGGGAGAATGACCTCAACTGGCTCCTGAAGGACAGGCCAGCACAAGTTGCGTGGACATTCCAAACATTAATTTTTCCAAGCTGACAAAGCATCAAAAACCACAGTTCCCTGCTCCAAGCACATCACCACAGGCTGAGACCAGGTGCTGACAAACACGAGTCACACGGCTTGCGTGCCCAGCTGCTGAGCCCACAGCAGTGTGCCTCAGAAGATGCTGTGTCTGCATCATGTGCCATCAGCACAGGTCAGTGGATACTCAAGCCTAGCATACTACTGAGTGGCAGCACTGCTAGACGCTTCAACCATACAAGCTGCAGCCATCATGGCAAGCTGCGGCCATACCTCGACATAGGGGCGGTCCTTGCTGTGACCCTGCAGGTTTTTGCAGGATGAGGGTGTGCGCAGCGCTCTGAGTGCGATTCATGGTGCTGCAAACAGCAACATGGGAGCTGCACATACATGCCTGGCTGGGCGACTTACAGCTGCATCTGATCTTGCTGCTGCTGCCACAGACAGAGGCTGCCCAAGCGTGGGACTGCCAGCAGAGGGCTGCACTGTTGGCAAGGATCCCTGGTGCCTGGCCCATGCATGTGTTTGCACAGGTCATTGAGTGGCTTGCTGGGCTCTGAGTGTGTATGAGTGAGCTGCTGGCCCCTGCTGCTGCAACAGGCACCTATCAAGGAGTCCAGGTTTGGTTTTGCAGCTTCCCCAGGTATGCTGTGAATGTGGATGTGTTGAGTGGCATAGGGCCAATGAGCAGGACTGATTCTGCTAAATAAAAGAATGGCGATGCACACCCACCAGCTGCCCATGGTTGTTTATGCCAAACGTCCACAGTCCCCCATCATCTGTTGCGCACGGATACAGGGCAGCAACATGTGGTCAGGACCCTGCTGCTGGGCTGGTGGTAAGTTTGGATGACATACTGCGCTGCTAGGGCACCAAGTCGATTCTTCTCACCTGTTACTACTGCAGTGTGAGCACCTCCTGCCGAAACCGAACTAGCTGCTAAATGGGGTATGACTCTGGGGAAGAGCTCACTGCTTTGACTGCCATGACCCAGTCTGCCGAACTGCCCATTGCCCCAGGCTGCAGCAAGCCTCGTAAGACGGGTCATAAACAGTCAGGTGTATGGTTGGAGAGCATAGCAGCTACACCAAGCGCACACTGACTGTTTGTGTGAACCTTGCTGTGATCTGAGGCAATCCACGTCGACGTACTAGCGCTTTGAACCTGGAGTCAACCTAAAAACAAATCGGTGAAGTCTGGCTTGCCATAGTACGTCGTACCTGCATTTTGGGCTTACTGGTAAAATGGTACACGCTGCAGCTTGAAATGACCGCGACATAACCGTCACGGCAGCAGCCTAGCTCAGCTACATTATCACAGCTTGTGCGTGGCCAACGATGACATTCTCTGGAACTGTTGTATCATCTCGATTGACTTTTGTTAGCAGGAAACGCAAGCCCACACTATGCCAAGCAACACATGTGCACCTGCCAGGCTGGCTGATTCAGACATTGCGCCTCAGTCACGTTGTAGTTGGGCGCTGGAGCACGAGTCAAAACGTCAATGCGCAGAGGTTTGAGGTGATATGCGTGAATTCTGACTGCTCCTGATGGCTAGCAGCAGCGTCAACACTGCTGCTGCTGCTGCTGCTTCTGACCATTCTGAGGTGCAGCAGGCCCTGCTGATCAAGCAAGAGAAATGGCACTGCCATAATGGCAGACCGAGCATATACACAGTCAGCGTCATCCTTTTAACATGCCTGTAATATACTTGGGCTGCACTGGTCCTTAGTAGCGTTCGTTACCTGGATTACAGCACCACACCAAACTGGCAATCAAGCCTCTGGCCAGCTACTCTGCAGCTGCAGAGTCCAACTACAGACCTTATCACGGGTTCATAGTGTGGATATTTGGTCAAGATGGCAGCACATGTGTATAGTTGAATGACCAACGCGCATGTTTGGCCTTTGAAGGCACTGCATCCACCAAAAGCCTGCAGTTCTGCAAGTCTACATCACCTGTGCTGCTCTGCAGAGCCTGTCAGCTGACAGTCACTGCATACCATGCAACACAGGCAATTGCAGATGATGCCTGCATCGTTCAGCAAGCGGTCGTTTGTCATGCGCATTTGCTGGTTGCTGCACCATCATGCACAATGCAGTGCCATTGCCGGCTCTCGCCTAGAGCTCTAGAAAGCAGGCCTGCCATATGGTGCATGAATCACTGCCTGCACACATTGTGCCACCCACATCCAGAGGGTGTTGAAAATTGCACATAGCAGCTGAGACCTCAGCTCCTCCTGTGCTGCTGTGCAAGCAGACCTACCAGGACTCAGGCTGCACTCCGTGGCAGGCTGCCTAGGTCCCATGCATTTGTTCAGCCTGCCCTTGGGCCGCCGTCCCGCATACAAGCACCCGGTTGGGAGCAGCTGCGCAAACGTTTGCATTGCCAAACAGCAAGAAACAGCAAGAGCAGCACGCTCACTGTTGGCGCTCCGTGCAGCCCTGCAACGTCGCCGTGCACGTCGCCATGCCTGATTGCTCAGGACAGCGCATTTGGCAACATTCGGCTGCAATCCTCTGACTCCATGCTGCATCGAATGAGCAGCTGTCCAAGGCCCACGCCTCACACCGACGTGCGCGCGTGACGTCATTCGTCATCGTCTGCGCTGTTGCGAAGCTGCCGCTGCAGCCACACCTGCTGCAGCACCTCTATATATACCAGCCAGTGCGCTATGACCAGCAAGAAACTTTTGATACTACAACTATCAACCTTGCTCAACACCCTTCGTCAGAAACAGACAAGATGATGCTCGCCAACAAGACCGTGACCCGCGGCGCAGTTGCTGCTCGCAGCCCTCAGCTGCCTGCCGTGCGCCCCAGGAGCCTCGTGGTCCGCCGCTTCAGGGTGGGTCAAGTCCAACTCAGCGCACTGGGTGTGTGCGCAGCGTCTGCTTGCGTCTGGGTCGTGCCAGGGTCGTGGTTCAGCTCAGTGCACCTGATGCTGGAAGCTCGCATTGACAGTTTTCACCATTGCCTGCCGTTTGGGCAACCTGTCACACCACACACAAGCAATCTGAAAGCATATCGTTCTGCGCTGCTGCTGTGATGCCTGCAGGAGGGTGAGCAGGCTGACACCACTGAGCAGGGCGGCAAGGCCCCCAAGAACCCCATCACTGGCGAGCCATTGACC
>QAXK01010676.1:0-10186 GCA_004335735.1 Chlorella sp. KRBP | reverse complement strand
CTTTTGTCCCAAACTGTACACCTAGCAGTTGAAAATATCCATTGGGCGGGGCTGCCCTCCTGGCTGTGCTTCCAGCACAAAATTGTCATGACTGCTGTCACCGCTGCCACTGCCGGTGTTCATTGCCACGCAGCGCGTGCGTATCTTGGGCCGGCGGCGGCGCGGCACGACCGCTGAGGACCGCCTGCGGGACCTGGACCTGCAGAACCAAGCCATGAACCTGAAGTTCATTGCAACAGCCAGCAAGAGCTGCCCGGTGTGTGGCATGGCCACCATGAAGAACGAGGGCTGCAACAAGATGACCTGCGCCAACTGCGGCAAGCACTGGTGCTGGAAGTGCAGCAAGGTAGGGTTGGTTTGCTGCTGCTGCGCATGCTGCTGCTGTAGCTTGGGGGTCGGGTGAGTATGTTTCTAGGTGACCTCAGTCAGTATCTCCACATCGGTAGATGAAGGGCTGTCAGGGTCTCAGGGCGCCACTTCTTGCTTGCTGAACCCACAGGATCATGCAGACACGGTGGATTCAGCTATCCCGCTGAGTTGCAAACCCAGTGATGGTGGTGCCCCTGTGTTGTTCTCGTTGTTGTTCTCTCTGCGACTAGATAACGTTGGGTCCATCCCTGTTGTTGCTTGAGGTGTCCTGCAACATCTTATATGGTCGCCCAATGCTCATTGCTCACTGCTGCTGCCATCGCCTCTGCTGTTGCTGGGTGGACTGCAGGCCATCAACGGCTACGAGCATTACCGCGACAACCAGTTCTGCGTGCTGTTCGAGCAAGCCGAGATCGACCGTTGGCATGCCATGCTGTATGCCAATGAGCGCGCGCAGCAAGCTGAGGAGCTGCACGCCGGCGTCATGCGCGCGCGGCACGTTGGCGCGCGGCTGTGCAGATGCCCCGTGTGCGGTCAAGAAAACCTGCGAGAAGGCCGCAATAACCTGCTGCGCTGCTGGTCGTGCACGAGTCACTTCTGCTATGCATGCAGGGCGTGGCTGCGAGGCAAAGTCGGGATGCATTTTGTGGGGGCAAAAGCATGCAAGCAGCATGGTGACTGAAGCGATGTGTCACCGTGTGTGCTTCGTGTGGCATATGTCATCGTGAAGCTCTGCATCTGCTCATATCGTTATTGTAGAGTTGTAAGTGCTGTGTAAATGTTGGCTTGATTTCAGATACTGGTTCCAAAAGGGGTTGCAGCTGTATGTGCCATCAAAGCAGGCCACCGTGCCTCAGCCTTTGAAAGGCTTTCAGCGCTGATCATGAGACGCCGGCCCTAGCTTGAGCTTTGTGAAGCAAAAGGTCCCAGATCACATGCAGTGGCCATTCCGGGTATTGCAGCATCTTGTGAACATTACTATTGTGAGCAAGTCACTCAACAGGTACTGGACCTTCAAGCAAGCACCAGCCTGTGACTTGACAGACGTGGCAGGAACACAATCCAACCCAGCCTGGATAGCATCATGCCTAAGCTCCACTGTAAAGACGACCTGAAGACTCCATGTGTGCATCAATGCAGCAAACTTCCAGCAAGAACATGATGCAAGTGCACTGCCCAAACAGTCCTGATGTTTGACAAGCACAAACACACAATCAGTTGCATGTTCTGTGTTCAGCACACACATGTACAGGAGATCAGCAGCGGTCAGCGTCGACATTTCGTTTGAGTGCTGGCCACCAAGCTGGGCTGATCATGGCTTGCCGCAACTGCTGCGCTGCTGCTGGTCATGTCACAGTGAGGGTTCCCCGCAGCATGCGGTGCAAGGCCAGCAGGATCATGGCGACTTGTGCCATGCCCATCACATGTTCTTGCAGCACATGTGCAGCTGCTGTGTTGCTGTCTGCAGCTGCTGTGGCATCATACCCTGCACGGTGCTGCAGCATCTCAAGCGCCTGCCAGAAGAAGGCTTCCACGCCCCCTGGCGTCGCCGCCGTTGGGAGGCCTTGGCCATGTTTGTAGCTGTCTGACCAACAAAATGCTTCAGCCCTGGGTCCCCTGGGGCTACTGGACCCACCGCTACACTGCCTACTGCAATCTTCAGGCCCTAAGCACTCTCCAACTGGCTGTCGGGCAAGTCATGCAGTTGCTGCTGGCTGAAGCCCTTTGGGGTGCAGGTTATGTATGTGAAGCCACGGTCATGCAGCTTTGAAGACCCTTTCTTCAGTAGCAGGAGGCGGTCATAGTGAGGGACAAGCATGCCTATCAGATGGGTGACTAGCACCCGGTCTGCCACCACGACAATGTTGCCTTTCAATATCTGCAGGCCACACCCTGTGTGGTTGCTGACCCAGTCCACGACAGAGCCCTCCAGTGTAGCCATAGCCGCAGTGAGTTCTGCATGAGCTGCTGGTGCGTATGACGCCAGGGAATCCAACCACACCCGCAGTTGCTGCTGCTGCTCCTGTTGCTGGATCTCTGCTTTGGACTTCTTCTGCTCCTGCTGCCGCACGGCGTCCTGTTTGCTGCGTGCACGTGCAAGTGCAGCTGCTGCAATCACCCTCCCTTGCTGCCGCCGTGCCTGTGAGTCATTGCATGCAAGCACTACTGTGGCATCTCCCACTCCACGTGGGGGTGCACCCCCAGCTGTCGTGTGGCCCCGTGGTGTTGATCCGGCTGCCAGTTGAGCTTGTCTGGCTGCAGGTGCCGGAGATGTCTGCTGACAGTCACGTTTGCAATCTCTGCTCTCAGCTGCGCCTAGTGTGTGGTGCTGCTTGTTCATTGCCGGCATCACAGCATCTGCTGCCGCAGTCTGGTGCTGTAGTGTGCCACAACCCGGGGTTGCAACAGAGTCCAAGCCAGAGGTGCCAGCCCTGCTTGGAGACTCCACTTGGTGCACCAGGCCCCATCCATCAGCACTGAGGGCAGATGAACCTCCATGAATTGCTGCTACTGGTGTTGGTAGTGATGGTGCTGCTGCTGCTGCTTGCTGCAGCATGGCACTGGGTGATGCTGTCTGTGTGGGTGTGGGTATTGGTGTGAGGGTGGGTGTGGCCACACCTATGGCTGTGCAGATGTGTTGTGCAGCTGGCCGCAGATGTGGTGAAGGTCTACCAGGGGCCTGCTGCTGATGCATATCCTGCTGTCTAACAAGCTGGCATTGCAGGTTATGCTGCTCAGAAGTAACAGGAGTCATGCTGTGTGGCAGCTGTGCCTCAGCTGCAGCTGTTGGCGTATCACCTATGAGTGGTGCAACCTGCAACCCTTGGTTGGTTGGTGTTACTCAACCGACTTCTGAAAAACAGCTGCCCATCAGCAACCATCTTTTTAAATCAGACCGTGGTCGACACGGGGTTCCTGCATGAACAGCAATGCCACAGCAGGACAGTTATTGCCCTAGGGCCCCTAGTCCTGACAGCATGTCAACAGGGTAATATCTATGAGTACAGTGGTTTGCGGCACTGGAGACACAAAGAAAGAACACTAATACATCATATCTAATGCTGTATTGCATTGGTACTGGAAGGCATGGGCTGCAAGCCTTGGCACCTGACACCTGCCATTTCGAGCCATCCGAAGTCGACAAGCACAACACGCCCCTGCAAGGCCCTCACGCAGTACCCACCTGCTCAATATGCTTTTAAACTGGTATATGTGTATTTTTATAATCGGGTTCTGGTTGAGCTGCGCAAATTCCTCAAATGTGCTCCAGGACAGCTTTGCATATGCATCCCTTGCAGCTGCCTGCAGGCAGACCTGTCAGTGTCACTTCGTCAGGTATTTTGCATCACAACTGGTATAGACACAAATTGGTACGTTTGAGGGTGCATATACAAGCATAAGGCACCCCAAGCGCTGCAAAACCCCAGCAAGTATCTCAAACGGTTGCAGTGCGTGTCGTTCAGAGTGAGAAGAGGGTCAGTACCATGTATGCCCGTGTTTTAAGGAAGACACAAAATGTGCTCAAATTGTCATGCGAGTTGCTAAACCAAATCTTCCACAAAGAGTGCGACAAACCTGCAGTCCCACTCGAGTGCTCATCCCAAGCTTCCGCTTTGGCTTCTTCAAACCAACAGGCTCGCTGCATGGTACTTTATCTTCCAAGATTGCTAATCATGGCTCAACTCACCAGCGACGCAATCTCTCCCAACTGGGTTGCAACCACCCCCTGCTGGCCAACTGGTTGATACTGTCCCGCCCGGAGCAGTGAAAGACCGCTTGTTGCCAGGTAAGATAGGAAGCGATGTTCAAAGATAAGTTTACTCACAGCAAGCTGTAATTGGTCGGCCAAGCATGATGTTGAGTTGCTGAGCCTGAAGCTGTTGTCAGGTTGGGGTGAGAGCTGCTGTCACCAGGCACAAGCACAGGAGTCTCACTGGACGGACCACAGCAGACATGCTTGATTTCTTTGTATTTCTTTGGTACTGGACGATGGGCAACAAAGCAGGGTCAACGCGTGTACAGCTCAAGAATCATGTTCTGCTCTTGCTGCTGCTGCTGTTGCTGCTGCCACTGCGTTTCCCATACAGGCCTGAGGGGCCCTTGCTTCGTCCACTCCTCGGCACGATGCCAGACAGAGGCGTGGGCTCCGGAGCAGTGCTGGCAGGCCTGCGCCTGAGCAGAGATTGGTGCCGTGGCAGCCAGGAGGGCTGGCTATGCCTTCTCGAGCAGCAGGGTGCCGAGGCAGAGCCCTTGAAGGCTGCCACACGGTGATGAGTTACCTTGGTAAGGATGTCCTAGCAAGGAAAGGTCATATTAGCAAATCTCATTTGATTTGCGCACAGGGGTGCCTACATAGTGCTGCCCATGCCTTCCCCCTGTGTGCATGGACCATATGCGGGTCTGGATAGAGATTGCCTGCCAAAGAGCACTTGGGGGGTCCGCTTGGCTGCATTTGCAGTGGCTGAGTTTCCAGTGTTGATATGTGCACAACGTCACGGCTGTTTGTCAAGCTGGTTCACTCACATGTGACATGCAGTGGCTGGCGCCCACAAGGTAGCATGGCAAGTAGGTCAACTGGCGATTGAGCGAAGTCGACATGACACAGCAGGCCAGCTGGAGCTGTATCTCTGGTGTGTGTGCTGTTACGTGAGCCCCTGCATTCCTGCATGCTTTGTAGAACGTGTGCATAGTCTCTGGTGCTTGCTCCGCCTACTGGGAACGGTCACGGTATCGCCACTCCAGCTTGTGGAAACGGTGGGATGAGCATGTGGTGGGGGGAGCCAGTTACGGCGGGTGGACCCCCGGACACATCTCAGGTCTTCGGGCCTTACGAGCTGGGTGGCAAACCGGTTGAGTGTATGACTCATCCCAATAGGTCTAGGCTGTGCGCCTCTTTCAACCTGCATACCTGCATGCCTGCTGCCTTGATCATGCAATGTCTGAAACCTGCATTTGATGGTGCTTGCATCTGTCATGCATTGGCGTGCTTGTTAGTATGTTTCGAGTGGTCAGATGTTGGTGCGTGTGGCCTCCCTCAGACTTCGATCTGAGGGTTTTGTGTCTGCCTGGTGCTGCCTGTAGTGTCCTGCAGGTGCACCACCAAGCAGGGGTGCACAACGTGCACCCTTCACTTGCAGGCATTGCTGGCCCAGAGTGGCCTAATCAGACTGCACATGTACCCATGTGCCAGTGTCTGTATCACTCAGGATGATCTTGACAGGTTGGACTGCAGGTATATGCCAACAAGTTCACCAACAACTGCAACAATATCGGCATGGTGCAGATCCCAGATTCCTGATGCTGGAGCTGGAGCATGCCTTTGGCAGGTGCGGGGCTGGCGTGTGGCTGGATTGCTTTGCCTGTTGGCCGTTGCATGTGGTCAAGACACCCACCACCCAAACGTACTGTAGATGTGCCAATGCAGTTAGCAACATTGTCAATGACATAGGTGTGCATGGCTATGCTTGACATGGGAACTGCTGTGCCTGCAGCATGCATGATGCTTCACACCTGATGTCCGTCCGTGCCTCGTAGGGAATGTTGCGACCTTGTCAAGATAGCAGCCGCAGCTGCGGGCTGGAGCCGCAACGGCAGCAGCAGCATGCAGTTCAAGCTGGCCCCTCACAATGGCGGCTGCATCATTGTCCAGCATGCATAGCTTTTGTAAGAATACGGGTGTGTTTGTGACCAACTGCGGCCAGTTGTGTAGTAAGCTATCTACACAGACACTGGTATGGTACTGCTTTGGGGCATGGATGCTGAAAATGTTGTGAGATGTGCATCCGTCACAGCAGGCATACAGCCAGCAGTTGTGCTGCTGTGGCTGGGGTCTACACTCAGTGGACTGTTTGGCTTTCAAAGTTTGGTGACTGGTGACAGCTGATGGGGCACCTTGTCGACAGTGGAGACAGAGATACTGCATGGCACCGTCTGTTCGATCTGCAAGCTTGAGTTCGCATGTGTTGCTTGCGGCTTCGTGCTATCCTTGTAAGCCTGCTTCTGGCTACAGGCGCACGCATTTGCTGCCCTATGTGTTCCCTCAGGGGCGACTGGTCTGTGTGGGCATGTCCCAACCTCCTTGAAGGATTCGACCTGGCGGCAGGACCACCCACAGGCCCTATCCAGTGGTGTACAATCATGCATGACGTTGCAGAACACTCCCTGGAACACCCCATGAGTGAACTGGCCCCTATCATGTGGGGATCTGTACTGCAGGTTGCATGTTTTGCCATGTTTCCATGTTGGGGACAACATATTTGCGCGTATGCCCGTGACAATGCACACCACGATCATGCAGTAGAAGCCACCTGCTGTTGCCGCTGCTGCTGCTGTTGGCCTGCTGGTGATGGTACGGACCATGGCAGTGCCCCATAACTGGTGCTTGTCAAGCCGTGTGTTCACACATCAGGGGCATCATCAAGCCCATACTGCACAGCTGCGTTCCAATTCACATGGGTATGCTGCACCTCTGCCAACACACACCGCGTGGTGGTTTTGCCAAGTAGTCAGCCAACTGCATTTTGAAGTTGTGCATGGCATGATCTGCAGCAGTGCTGTCAAAGTTGGGGCCTTCTGCCTCTGCAGGAAGCAGGAAGTACTTGGTGATGTTGTGAGGCTCGGCCTGCTCATCTGCTGCGGTGTTACCCTTGGCATCATCACTCTGGTTGTTTTCATTCTGGTGACTTTTGACCCACTTGAGTTCTAGGGACATGCGTTAGCAGAGGTATCCCAAAAGCTCTTGTGTAGCTGCAGGGCACAGCACAGGCCAGCACAGCGCAGTCACTGGCAGGTCAGCACAATGCCCAGGATATGGCACCACAGAATGGCATTATGTCGGTGCTGCAAGCTACCACTATGCAGCGCAGCACCTTCTCAAGCTAGCCCAGAGCAGCTTCCCAAACCCAGCACATGCCAGCACTGCTTGAAGCCTGAGCAGCATGGTGGAGGCAGCTCTTACAGCACTGCAGCAGCAGCCAAGGACTGCTCACTCAGTGAGCAGTGCCCAGCATAGCTTCTGCCCTGAGCAGCAGCTCCGCAGCCCTAGTTGCTTAGCAGGCAGCCCAGCAAGTTGTAGTATCTCAGACCAGCTGGTGTCACATTTGTGGTCAGCATACCTGTGATCAGGGCCTTGTTGTCGTTGCCGTCTAGCTCATCATCTGACTTGTTGAGGGCGTGGAGGGCAGGTTGGCAATCAGTCAGGATGATGACCTTTGTACCTGACGGGAGATCCTCATCCTCAAGCACTCGAATAAGGATGAAGTATATGGCAGCTATCTCTGCACGCAGGGAGCCTGGGGGCCCACCAAGCAATAGGATGGAGCAGCAGTAGCGGGGTTTTTACTGTGACTGCCTGCTGACATGCGCACTGATGTGTACCATGGGGCTTTCCTGTATGATCCGTCCACGTAGATCCTCAGGTCCTGCGACATGGCATGTTGGCTGCATGCTTGAGCTCAACTCAAACTGCCGCAAGGATACTGCAGTGCTGTTCAGTGGGCTGCAGGTGCTGCTGTTCCTACAGCAACAGCAACAAATATATGTCAGTCAAGGGTTACAGATGCATCTGCTGATACTGTCGATATGATATCGAGTGCTGCTAGCAAGTGGCAAACCACTTGTGCACAATCCTGCAGGCTGTGGGCTTTGTGTTGAGGCAGCCATCATGCCCACACTGGGAACATCAGGCACAATTGAGGACCCTGTCAAAGTGAGGTCAACGACCCGTAACCAGTACAGCATCTGTCACCGTCAGTTGTGCACGACTTGATGCATAGTGCTGCATATGAGGGCAGTGTGTGCTGTTGTCTCAAATTGGATGCTGTTGTGGGCAGATGCTGACACGGGCACTCATATGAATGCAGCATGCACTTGGTAGACGCCTCACCTGATGCAACCTTTACTTCAATGTGTCTAAGATATTTCACCAAAAACGCTACAGGAAGCGGGATGGTCTAGTAGCGGGTCTCGAGCTGCAAGGTTGTTGATGATGTCTCTTGTACTTGTCAGGAACCCAAGAATGTGGGGAGATTAGGTTGAACTAAGTATATCGAGTCTATTGAACAGGCTGAACTAGGTGTATTTCGAGATGGCGTGCTCGACAGTTCAAAGTTTCATTTCATGACAGATCAGCTGATCGCAGCGGCAACTGTAACATCGCTGCCAGCTGGCCACGGCCAGGCTACGTAGTTACGTTTTTGAAAATACAACACTGTAAGGTGTCAAACAATGTACTCACTGGACCGTGAATGGCCAGTCCCGTTCAGCTCTGCAGCGGTAGGCCTAGGCTCCGACTGCTGCTTTGCCATATGACGCAGCCTGCTTGCAAAATACCAGCTGGATCAGGGTCAATAAGGGCTGTAACGGCTTTAGAAAACATGCTGTTGTCACCAATTGTGCAGTGACAAACCCTCATCCCCAGAATTTGATGGATGCCACAGGGGGGTCTGAACAAGCCATACACAGTACCTCAAACCCAGACATTACACCGTGCCCAGCAACGTCAGCCAAAACCACCGTCTTGCACCGACTCCACATTGATGTAGCTCTGCGTCAAGCTGTAGTGCACTGCCGCTCGCGCAGCTGCTGCTGGCAGCACCTGCGTGCTCTGTGGGGACACCTGCAGCGTCAGCATCTGTCCAGGGCCTAGACAACCTGCGGCAGCGACAGCACACCACTCACTCACTCACTCACTCACTCACTCACTCGCTCAACAAGTCACAATGACCCCGCCTACTCCACAAAGAGATGGGTGGCACGCCATGTGACCTGGTCACCCGCTCATGTGTGCCACACACGATGGCTACACCAAGTGTGGGCCTGCTAGCTTGTGTCATGACGGCTGTATCATAGTGCTGCTGGCAGTGTTCAGAACTGCTGCTGGAGGTCAGTGCCATGTACGCACCACCAGCATGCTAGAGTCGCCCACACAGGTTCTTCGCACCTGATATAGCCAGCATGACGGGGAACCACCTGTGCAGGAGGTACATGTTGGGCAGGACACCCTCCCTGCCTGTGTTGGTTGAGACCAGCAGCATCACCTCCAGCGAGCGATGCTCCCTGCAGGGGAGCAGCAGCAACGTTGCACACAAATTAGGGTTGCTCTGTTCGTGCATCTCAAGGTTTATGGTGAGCACCTGTTGCAGAAAAGTGCTTTTGCTGTAAACACACCCGCCGTTCCCTCTGCAAACCCAACCCAGCAAAGGAGATCGAAGAGCCTTACAGGTAAGGTGCAGCCACAGAGGCAGTGGCGCACTGCCTTCCTCTCCCCTGCTCCTGATCCACCGTGTGTTGGTACACAGTATGCGCAGCAAGCATGTCGTGAATCTGCCTGTTGTGGTTCCTTCACAGTGTGAAGTTCACACCCACCCTGGATGTCACACAATGGTACATGGCTGAAGCCAGCTGATGCTGGTACCCCTGCAAGTACCGCCAAGTAACAAGCCGCACCTGATATGGTCAAGTCCGTCTACCAGGAATGCCAACGCCTTTGTGATTGCAACATCCTGTGCGCACTTGTCAGACAGCCTGCACAACACAGCACACACAGAAAAACAGCACACCCGGTGTATGCTACAGAGCACCACACAGCCATGTACAGAGCGTGATGGGAGTACATCCCAGACAGTTGACTGGTGTTGACGAAGCAACATTACACCTTCCGGGGCTCCTTGGCTTGTACCATTGATATACCCACACTCGACCCACAGGCACTGCTGGAGGATCCCATGCACTGCTGCAAAGAGGCATGGCTGCTGCATGACAGCGTGCTTGCCTGGTTCTGCGTGTCAGCTGGGACAGGTTGTCCACGATGACAGCA
>QAXK01010666.1:0-10678 GCA_004335735.1 Chlorella sp. KRBP | reverse complement strand
GGGGGAGGCAGAGCAGGTCAATTGGTATGGTGCAAACATCTCGGAGACAAGCCAATGTACATTGTGCCAGACTTGCGAATGGTTTTGAACATCGTGGACCGGGCCATCTGCATGTACACGCATTTTGACGTCAATCCTCAATGCAAGACCCTGCAGGACCTGATAGATCACCGATCCTCCACATGAGTACATGCAGCGTCCGACGTTGTGATAAGCCTGAGTATGTCCCATGCCGTCATCCCGCGAAGCCCCACGGTTGCATGATGCTGCACCAGTGATGCACTGTTGCAGTGTGTGTCAGTGCCACTGAGGCTCACCTCTGAGGGGTTTGGGAAGGCCTCTGGTGCCACAGCCTCCTGCTCTGTGATGATGGGCATTGGGCGCTTGGTGTCTGCGATGGTTGTGGCCTGGGCACGGTCAGCACCTGCAGGGGAAAGGGAGGGAGGGAGGGAGGGAGGGAGGGAAGGGGTGTAGCAGAACACAGCGGGAGTAAGACACATGTGTGACCTGGATATACTGGTGTGCAGGGCCACTGGGCATGCAACCTGGAGCCGTGTATCTAGAAAGGACAGACGCACGAGTCATGCGGGCACTGCTCAATGTCTTGGAAGTACTGTACTGAGTCAGCTCCGTCACCATTGCTTCAGAAGCCTTCAAGGCTGGCAGCCTGCTACAGTAGCGTGCAGCACCCGCATGCAGCACCCGCATGCATGCATGCTGGCTTCACACTGTCACATCATATGTGGTGCTAAGTGTGTCCCGAGCTGTGAAAGTTTCAGGCCCAGGGCCTTGAAGCCCCCTCCAGTTCACCCTCCACCAGCCCCAAACCTGTGCATTTGCACTCACCGAAGGGGTCCTCCTTGACCTTGGGGAAGACGCTTGGCAGGGAGTCCAGCAGCTTGGTGAAGGGCCCGTTGTCGTTGGGTCCCTTGGCCCGCTCAGAGGGGGCAGCAACCACCTTGCCACTGGGCAGCACCTCTACAGCTGCCATGGCTGGGGAGGAGGAGGCCTGCAGGCGAGCAGCAGCAGGGTGCAGCAACAGCAGCAGGGCGCAGGTTTGAGGGCTTGAGTGACGTGTGGGTGTACTTAGCTAGGAGTAAATGCTGTTGGTGATGCGGGTCCAGCCTGCTTCAATCAACAAGTGACTTGAAAGGGGACACTTTTGTGCACAGAGTACAGGTACAGGAGCTCACCAGCAGCAGGGCTGCAGCAGCTGCTGCCAGGCTGGCCTTCTCCATTGATGGCTTTGGCAATGCACGGACGACTGTGCAGGTGCGCTTGCTGCTGGTGCGAGCGGCAGGAACACGAAGCTGCTGCTTGCATGAGAAGGCCATGGTGACTGACTGAGGTGGTCTGTACTGTCCTTGTCTGTGTGTCAGCAGCTGTACTGTACGTCTAGAAGAAGGGATTGCACGTTGAGAGCTTGAGTTGTCTTTGTCAGGGCACAGCGCGTGTTGATATATGCACCTGCCCCAACGTCGGGGCACCCAAAGTGCGTCATATGTCGTCAGTCTTTGGACTCAAAGTGCGTCATATGTCGGCACAGCCTGTGCAGATAAAGAGCAAACAAATTTCATTATGGTTGACATGTGGTTGACATCTTTCTGCAGCATGGGTTGTTCTTGAGTTGGATGTGGAGCAAGCTCGGTGGTCAAACAGTGTGTGACAAACCTTGGAACCCAACAGGACTCTTTCTCACTGTTCGCAAATAATGCATCACTATGCTACTGTTGTACAATATTCATGCTGGCTAGTCACTTGGCTTGACGCGTCTGCTGGCAGGTTGTCGGTTGCGATCAGACTGCTGTTGTGCTATAAACAAGTCGTGCTTGCACGCAGCGGCTGAAGTGTACATATGTGAAAGTTTTTGATCTTAATCATGCTCTACTGGGCAGGATGCTGCGTGTCTCATCTTCTGCTATCATCATTCCACCTTTCGACTGTGCCTGGCTGTCCGTGCAAGACTATCAGCTGAATGACAGCTTTTGTCTGCAGTTTGAGTGCAAAGGTGAGCAATGTGCCCTGCTTGTTGGGTGGTCTTATGTGAGACTGTGCTGAGCAATCTGCAGTTTCACTCCTAGTGATCTACTGTAAAGGGGTGCCTGGAGGGTGTGCTGGCCTTGCGACTGACAGCATCTGGTGCTCGCAGGCGAGAATGATGTGACAGTCATATTTAAGCCCTTTCCAGGGGCCAAGCGCTGGCAGCACCTGCAGCGCCAGCAAGGACCAGCAGGCGGAGAGCAGCTTGCTGTAGAGGCCAACTACACAGTCATACTAGGCAGTCACCGCAACAGCAAGCTCAAGATCGAGAAGAATGGAGAGGAGCTGGCTGTGGTGAGTTCTGTTCCGGCAGCGTTACCTGCTGTTCACGAGGATCACCGTGTGCATACCTGTGTGGCCTTCTTCCTTGGCAGTGCTGCCACCTTGCATGACACGGGTTGCTAGTCACATGCATGACACAGGATACTAGCCACCTTGTCTGTGCATGGAACATGTTGAGCCATCATGCGTGCGGTCATCCAACTGTGTGACTGCTTGTCCTGCAGGCCACCGGCCTCCCTGGCTGCACAGTCACCCCCGCCACCTTCACAACATGCTGGATCAACTACAGCCATGGCTGCATAGCAGTAGGCACAGGCCCAGTGGCCAGCAGCCTGAGCTACCTGTGGCAGGACCCAGAGCCAGCGATAGCCGACATCAAGCACATAGGCCTCAGCTGCTGGGACAAGCATGTCAGCTACCGCAACGTGCAAGTCCTGCCACCGCTGCCGCCCCAGCAGCTGCAGGAGCTAGCTGTTGACCTGCAGCGCAGGCAAGCAGCACAGCACAGCCTGACACAGCCTCCCAATCATGAACATGCTCCTCACACACAGCAGCAGCAAACGCCGCAGCAGCAGGAGCCATACAGCACACACCCAGCCAGCCAAGCAGCTGCCATGCTGGCCCACGACACACATCAGCCCCAGCAGCAAGGGGCCTGCAGTCATGCAGCCGCTGCGCCGGCCCTGTTGCAGCTGGTCCAGCATGCTATCGTGCAGCACATGCAGCCTGCAGACGTGTGCCACATGCTGCAGCTGTCAGAGGCGTTGCTGCCGCGCACACAGCACCTGTACAGGGTGTGTGTGGAGCTGGCTGGGGAGTGGTTTGCCCTGCTGGTGCAGCAGCACCTGCAGGAGCTTGCCATGCTGCCACTGGATGTGCTCGTGGATGTCCTGCATGAACCATTGCTGGTGAGGCAACAGCTCCAGCGGAGGCCCTACCTGCAACTTCAAGCAGACTCCCAGCCCTGTCACAGCCACACAGCTTTGAGCAACGCTTGTAAAGCGTGCATGCGTGTTTCGCTCACTACATAAAGCAGCAGCAACACTGTGATCAGAAGCAGCGTGGTGCCAGCATGGCATGCATGATTGCCAGCAAGTAACACCTTACACCCCCTCTGTGACTATGTTGCACACAACATCTCCTGCTCCCTGCTTTTGGTGCTCACTGGCCTTGCCACAACAACCCCACCTGTCGTCAAGGTTTGGAGCATTCTGTGCTCACATGACAAACAGAAGTCGACCAGGCGCTGAACCTTGTGTGGTGCACCCGTTGTGCAGGACGTGTCTGAGCTGGCTGTGTTTGAGGCAGTGGCGGCTTGGTGCCAGGCCGGCAGGTTGTCGTCAGCAGGCGCTAACGCAGCAGCAGGGCCCCCACAGCAGCCACAGCAGCCCCTAGCTGATGAAGGACAGCCCCAGCAGCAGCCCCAGCAGCACAGGGACATGCTGTCGCAGGAGCAGCAGGGGCAGCAAGCTGCGCAGCCGGGGGTCTTGCCGCAGCAGCAGAGGCCTGTTGAAGTGGAGAGGTGTCCGGGGCTGCAGGACACCCCCCTAGGCCCTGCAGCTGCTTGTGGCCGTGCTGCTGAGGAAGTGCTGGAGCTGCTGCAGCTTGTGCGCTTTGCCCTCATGAGTGAGGTGCAGCTGCAGGTGTGACGGCCACCCAGCACCACCTGTGCAATCTGTGCTAGGCTATCTTCTGCTTGCTTCAGCAGACCTGCATATGTTGAAGTATGTGCAACCTGTTACAGTCTACTGCCCAGGGAGCAGCACCTCAGGCAATGCATGGAACACGTGCCTGTTCTACCTCTTGGCCTGCATTTCTGACCAGTCAAGCCTCAAGACAGCAGCTTCCAACCCTTGCAAAGGCGCCGTCGTAGCTGACAGACATGTGCTGCGGGTCTGTCAGCCGCTGGCAGTGCGGCGGTCAAACGATCTGTGCTGTGACGTTGTTGGTGCAGGCCGTGCGCGACCACCCCTTCACCAAGACCTGTCCTGCAGTGCAGCAATGCCTCCAGGAGGACCTGCAGCGCCTGCAAGACCACCACAGTGGCCACCCCTCGCCAGCCGGTGAAGGTGGCTTCAGGTGCCTTCAGCGCCGCCTGGTGCTGCCTGCATGTGCTGCACATGCCCTTGAGGCGTGCGCTGCTGACGCGGCAGTGTCAGACACTGCGGGGTCAGACGCTGCCGGCAGCACCAGCAGGCTCAGTGACGGGGCCGGCAATGGTGGTGCAAGTGGGGGTGGGGCCCCTGGTGATCTTGCGCTGCAGCAGCAGCGCAGCGCAGGGAGCGCGAGTGATAGAGGGGCGTCAGGGTGGCTGGCCAGGGGTGGCGATGGCAGCGGCGTTGTCAGCGTGGGGCCTGGCAATGGGTGGCGCAGCTACAGGAGGCGGCTTGCGCCCTCCTGCAAGGAGCTGATGTTTGTGTGTGATGGGGACCGCAACGGTGTCATCCATTACATCGCAACAGGTGAGATGACGGGCGGTCACTACACTTGCATGACATCAGCATGTCACGGTGCTGATGCGGGTTGTGTGTGAACGCAAACCATGCACACAGCCACAGAGCACTTTACTTGCGCTGCGATGCAACGGCAGTGGGCACGCACAGCAACAGTCTCTCACATAGCAACAGTGTACTGTATGCAACCCCAGTCCGCATGTCCACAGCTTTGTCGTCCATGCATGTGCATTGCATGCAAGTGCATGGTCCTGCGCGCAAAAGGCAGTGCTACCTCCATCCTTTGCTGGCAGTTGCTTCGTCAGACACGGGTAGTGCCAGCACTGCCACTTCGTCGTACAGCGCTGTCAACACCTGAGCTCTCAGCGCTTGTACTGCTGCTGCTGCTGCTGCTGCTGCTGTACTGCAGAGTACGGCACCAAGCCTTGGGTGAACCCTGTGCTGTCAAAGGCCCTTGAGATAAAGGCCAGCAGCCCAGCCTCCCGGTACACAGACCCCAAGGTAGGCTGCTGGGGTTACTGGCATGATGCCACATGTGCACAGTGCATGTTGGAAGCGCAGCTTGCCTGTTTTGGCAGCGTTCTGGATTGGAGTCTTCATCACAAGCCCTGTTTTCGGGGTATGGTGGTGTCTGTTGTGCATCCCGTTGTCTCGGGACTGTCTAGCTTGCGCATGTCGCTGTTTTGGCACTGAGGCGTGCGCTGACAATCCTCCAAACACTCTTGCCTGTGTGCAGGCCCTGGTCTCTGGCCAGTTCATCAACACATCTTTTGCTGGGCCGCGTTACGTGCGCGCACCACCACCCCCGCAGCCGTCACCAGCAGCACTCCTTGCAGGCCATGTCAGCAGCAGCAGCAGCAGCAGCGGTCAGCCCCAGCCCAGCACCTGGTGGCAGCTGGACCTGGGGCCCCAGCACAGGCTGCTGTGCAACTACTACGTCATACGGCATGATGGTTCGCAGGAGGGCTTTGCACGCAGCTGGGCTCTTCAGGTGTGTATGTTTGCTACAGTACAGGTTTTGAGCACGTTCGTGCTGGGCAAACCGCACGAAGTATTTGTACCCTCACAGCACTTGGACACCATTGAACGCCTCACCTGGCATCACTCACATGCCTGGGGCCCCAGTGACGCCTGTCGTGTCACATGGCTAAAGCCACCCAGTCACATGGCTCGCGCTGCCCTGTCGCATTCCTCGCGCCGCCCTGTCACATGGCTGCCACGTGCCTGCAGGGCTCCAATGACCTGCAGCACTGGCTGGACCTCAGGCGGCACACAGGCAACACCACCATTCGCCTGCCGGGCCAGTACGGCAGCTGGCCAGTGGGTGGGCCTGCGGCCTGCATGCCCTTCAGGGCATTCAGGCTGCTGCTGACGGGACCTACACAGGTGCGTGCGCTAGTGTGGACGTATGGTGTCTGCATGGAGCGTGCGTGCGGGCAATCCATGTAGCGGTGTGTGGGACGCATGGTCTGTTGCGTGGTGTTAGGCGGGCAGTGGGGGCAGGCGACGGGCTCTGGTGGTCATATGGACCGAGATGGTGACTCATGAGGGCCACCTTGTCAGTATGCTGTGCAGCAGTGGGGTGACTGAGGCCTGCAGCTGGCTCACAACAAGTCATGTGACCCAGAGCCTGCCGTAGCCGTAGCTCCTGCAGGCCCCAACCACCCTGCTGTACAGTGTAGTGCCTAGACGTACTGCCAGCAGCAAGCAATGGGCAGACAGTGTGTGCCACAACGGAGTCCAGCAGAGCCCTATGTGCGGCATGTGCGGTCAGCAGGCATGATGGAGCATGACATGAGCAGGATCCTAGCGCGTTGCTGACGTGCATGTGCTGCTGGTGCTGCCTGGTGCTGCTGCTGCAGAGCCAGAGCAACCCTTGGGCATTCTGCTTGAGCTACTGGGAGCTCTATGGCTACTTCTACAAGCTCAGAGATGCTGCCAGCAGCAGCCATGGCCTGAGCTGTGCTGGATCAGGTTGAGGGTAGCGTCACAGGGCATGACAGCCTCACAGGGCTTAGGCAGCAGCCAGGGTTTGGATGCGCAAGCACGTAGTGGCCGCCACTGAGTCACACACTAGTAAAGGGACCTTCCACACGCTTGCGCGATCACGTCTGCTGTGGGAGCCCGTTGCGGCGTCTAGACCTGCGGCAGCTGCAAGAAGCAACAGGGCACACCTCCTTTGTCCCCCCAGCTGCAGCAGCAACCCATATAGCCTTGTGCAGCACAGCATCACCATTCTTGATGCGGCTGTTGTATGTTTCCGGTTTCCCTTTTGGTCGCCAGCAATGGTTTGCTCTCTTTTGTGGCAGGTGGTGTTCAACTGTGTACTCTGTGTTGCAGTGTTTCTGGTGCTGTCACGATGGGGTGCCTTGCAGACCTGGGTCATATGAGGGCCCTTCAGGCCTGACTGCTCCCTGCTCCAGTTCTTTGCGACCCAGCCTGCAGGGATCAGCCAAGCAGTCTTTGTTTGGGCGAATGTGCCCTCTGGCAGCCCATGGCTAAGGCAACTGTGGTTGTGATGTCGCCACCCAATGAGCTGGCAGCTTACGCCTGGGTCTGATGTTGGATCTGTCATCAAGTCGGACAGCCTGTCACAGCGGTTGGGTGCAGCCTATTGTCCACGTTGGGAAGTGTTTTGCATCACATGGGCTGCACCTGCAGGGTGGCGCCACCCCTTGCAGCCACACAGCAGCGACAGATGCAACCCGGGCCTGTCTCTGTACATCTTCATGGGCCGGCATGCCCAGGGACTCAGGACTGGGTGAGGGGTGCCTGCTTGTTTGTTGTAGAAGATGGATGGTCAGCTCCCATCTGCAGATTACAAAGTCCTCAAATGCTTGGCTTTGGCCTGGTCTGGCAGGCAGCTGCCTAGCCATGCGCCCGGATGTCTTGTCAGTCTGCCCTGCATCGCTTGTATCTGGCGCACACCGTCTGAACACCATGCTGTTGCTGCTTGCTCCTCAGTTGACGCATGAGAGCTATCCCTGCGGGAGATACCCTCACAGTATATGCGTGACAGTCCCCAGCGGCTGTCAGCCGCTGTTTGTGGTCCGAGGCTATTATGGTGGCCTTGCTTGCATGTGTCAATGCAGATGTGCTCGCATGTACAACAAAGTAGCGACCGTGACCATGTGATGTTTGATGCCATCAAGGATTTGTAACACGACATTTCTGCCTGAGGCACAGTTCAACTGCAATGCAGTGCATGCGACAGTTGGGTGGGCATGGCTTGTGAGTGTAGCACTGTGGCCTGCATGCTGATTGTTGGATGCCGTGCTGACCAGTACATATATCTCTTTTCAGAGACGTTTAGAAAGCCAGAACTCCACACAGAGGCGTAAAAGACTTGAAAAGACTAACCTTATCAGTCTTTACAGTCCTTTTGCAACTTTTGAGACGTATTTTGCGATTCTGGCCTTTCCAAACCTCTCTGAAAAGAGCCATAATCTTCTACTTACCTGTTGATAGACTGTGTGTGGGTCACTTGATGCAATTACATGGCATGTACCAGCTGCAGGAGCTAAATGCTGGCACAGACAGCATTCAATTGAATTATGCAACGCAATGCAATGCAATGCAAAGACATGTTCATTCACACGGGGCACAACAACACTCAGCCCTGAAGAAGCACACAGAAAGTTGACATCCACACAAATACGCAGATAGCTCAACGATGTTTCAGGCGTTTTTTCTTTTTGTTCACAGCTTCGTCCCTGTACTGACTCAACTCACCTTTGAGTCCACAGCAATTTAGGAATTGGGCAAGTGAGTTGATCTACGTGGGTGACAAGCTGTGTTGGCATCATCACCGCTTACATGCATCTGCAGCCCTTCCAAGCTCAAATTGATACTGAAAAGTGAGTGAGGTTTCATTTAGGCACTTCAGGGGCAGTTGCAGCACGCTTGCACGGCACAGCCTGGCACAGCTGAAACCTGTCAAAACTTAAGGGTTCAGGGCTCCGCACACATCGACCCTGCCGCCTGATACAAAGCATTTGGTGACTTATGGGGACTACAAAACTTTGTCCTGTGGTGCCTATTCGCAAACGGCCCACACGCTCAACCACCAAACTTCACTTGCCGTTGCCGTGAGGCGTGGTGGGGGCCCGGCATTGCCACGCCTCATGTTACTAGTTGCTTGTAGACTTGGCTGGACAATATTGTGATAACGCGGTGCTGTAGTTGCGGGCATGGCAGGTGAGAGCGCGGATATCTGTCTGCAGGCGTCCAGGTGGTACAAATCATCATTAGAATAGTTTCAGAGTCTTTGCTCGCGATATCTGTACCTGCGCCGGAAGCTATCAGCCGCGTCTGGGTCCAGGACGCATGTGATGGATGTGATCTGAGGCAAGTCTGTTGTCTTTTGCAGACGCGCACCTTCAAGACAAGGGGCTTGATGGAGGCGACGCATCACGCTTGGCGGCCGCTTTCGGCAAGATGGGCATCAACGACGCTGCAGCGATCGATGTGAGTGTTGACGGTTTGGCAGGCTAGGTGTCACCTGTCCACATGCAGCCAGCAGCCAGCACCCCTCCTGACGCATCCTTATGTCCATGTAGTAAAGCAGGAACCACACTCAAGTGAATTATGCATGTTGCTGCTTGTTCTCATGCCTATTATGGGCAGCTCAGCAAATGCTGTCAACTGTCGGTTGCTGATCAGCAGGGTCTGCCATGCCTTCCAACCCCCTGCAGGCACACTTGGCCAAGTTCGCTGGCGTGGGCACGGCCCTGAGCCTGCAGGACTGGTGCAGCTGCTTCAGCCGCTGCCCAGACCTGTTGACTGTGTCCCCTCCTGTGCTGGCCGAGCGCCTGACCAAGCTCAAGAGCCTCATGGGGGTTGATGATGATGAGTTGGTGGGCTCAGTCACCAAGGCACCCAGCCTGATGCAGCACTCACCCACAGAGATCGCGGACAAGGTGGGTTTGGATTGGTTGCAAGTGCGTGTGTGGTTAGGCACAGCAGCAGCAGGCACCCCAGCATGCAGCACGTCATGCGGGCTGGTCGGGCCCAGTGATGACGCCGTCGTTGGCTACGTCTCGATGCAGCAATGTGTCTTGTGGCAGCAATGGACGGTTCTTGTACTAGCAACTGGTGCACCCAGAGCTGCCAGCAGAGACACACTTCTGCATCAGCAGCTGCCTTCACCTTGTGGGCAAGCTTGCAACTGCAGCCGCAGTGACGCCTGTGGCTCAGCTGCAGGGACTGTTGTCCACCCAGTCCAACACCGTCAACAACCACAGGAGTGAGCCTGCTGCATGGGCTGCACATCAGTGTCTGCTCATCAGCACACTGTAACGCTGGTGCTGGTGTGCTGACTGCCGTGTTTGTGTGCCCTGTTGGCATGTGCGCAGGTGTCAGCTCTGCAGGGTGTGATGTCCCTCCCTGAGGAGCAGGCCAGCGCCCAGCTCATCATCGAGAGGTGGGTGCCAGCACTCAGCCGCACCAGCAGTATGCATGACGCAGTGTGCATGTCTGCCGCAGCAAGAGCCGCCTGATGGCGGTGCAGACGTGCAGCAGCAGCGGCAGCAGATGCTGTCAGCGTCCTCCAGTCGAGGTTTGGTTGCATGCCATCCTTGGCAGCACGTTTCTGCTGTGCATGCTAAAGCCATGCCTGTTTCTTATTCGTGGCAGTAGAGCAGTCGCACTCTATCCAGGCAGCAGTGGCAGCGCCACGAAAGGGCCCGCATCCCAAACCTGGTGCTGCCACTCCTGTGTCACGCTCCCCCAACTGTGCAATCTTGGTGACAACACCCAGGGGCTGAGTTGGGGAGCACTGAGGGCCCATCCCGTGGGGCGCACATAAAGCAGCACTGAGGCGCTGAGCACTGTGTGTTGCTGCTGCTGTCTCTGTCTGTGTGTTGTGTGCCCCATCTGTCTGTGTGTTGTGTGCCCCCCCCCTC
>QAXK01010661.1:0-14628 GCA_004335735.1 Chlorella sp. KRBP | reverse complement strand
CCTCTCCCTGCCCTGCCCTGCCCCGCCCCGCCCTGCCCTGCCCCGCCCTGCCCTGCGCCCAGGCCAGCACCGTGGTTGTGTACGCCAAGACTGCACCCGACAAGGGCCCCCATGGCATCACTGCCTTCATCGTGGAGAAGGGCATGAAGGGCTTCAGGACAGCACAGAAGCTGGACAAGCTGGGCATGCGGGGCAGCGACACATGCGAGCTCATCTTTGAGGATTGCGAGGTGTGTCCGGCACAGCGAATTCTGTTGCTGTGTAGTGAAGACGTGTGTGTAGGAAAGGGTCGACTGTGAGGTGCGTCCCACACAGTATGACGTAGCTTAGGCGTAGGTGTATGGCTGTGAAGTCAGTACGTGTGTTGACACGGGAAGCACAAGCAGGGAAGTCATTACGTGTGTAGGGGTGGTGCAGTGGGGAAGCCAAGGATTGCCGGTGTTGTTGCTCAGGGGGTATGTGTGGGATATGCTGGGTTTGCTCACACAGAACATTTGTGATGACAACAGCGGCTTTGCTGTGCGTGCGCGGGCCTGGACTACCACAAAACCCGCTCTGTGGTGTGTACAGCATGGTTGGCACACAGCATGCGCAGGGTGATGAGGACTGAGTCACCCTACACCATGATGGCTTAGACTGTCAACAACTCAGCGAGTGGCCTGGGCTATGCTGGTGGGATCTTGCGGATGCAACGCAGGTGCCCGCAGAGAATGTGCTGGGTGGTGAGAACAACGGTGTGGCAGTGCTGATGAGTGGCCTGGACTATGAGCGTCTGGTGCTGGCCTCGGGGCCAGTGGGCCTGATGCAGGCAGCACTGGACGTGGCACTGCCATATGCCACACAGCGCAAGCAGTTTGGGCAGGCTATTGGCAACTTCCAGGTGGGTGAGCAGGCAGGGTCGGCAAGCTGCTCAAGGCTGAAAATGTTATAGCGTATGCACTCAATGCTGTGTCCAGGCATGGCAAGAACCTTGTGGCTGTTGATGTTGCCTCCTTACATGCATGCAGACAGATGCAGTACAGTGTACATTTGGGACGTACATGCATGCCTTGGTGCTGCTTCATGACTGCACTGTGGCAGAGATCCACTGCAGCAACCCACTGCTTCTCTCCAGCCCTTGGACACCACCTATCAAGTCCAGACACACTGCCCATCAAAGTCAGACGAGCTACAGCGGCCTTGTCCCTCTGAGCACCCTTCTCGTGGCATGTATGACTGCTGCTGTGTGCGCAGTTGATCCAAGGCAAGCTGGCAGACATGTACACCTCATGCCAGGCCAGCAGGGCATATGTGCACTTGGTGGCCACACAGGCAGATGCAGGGAGGGCCACGCGGCAGGACTGTGCGAGCGCCATCCTGTACACTGCTGAGAGGGCTACACAGGTGGCACTCGATGCAATCCAGGTGAGGTTTTTTTTGCTTGCGAGTGTCCCACTGGAGCACATGCAGCGTGTTGCTGTGCTGGCTGCTGTGTATGTTCATGCGTGACGTGGTTGCTCGGCTGTTGCTGGCGTTGCAGGGAGCTGCCGCAGCTGCTGCAGGACACCTTCGTGCCCTGCAAACCATGGAATGGTAGAGCACATTGTCAGCAGCTCTGGCGATTTCACCAGCTCGCTTGATAGCCGTCACAGCTGCGCATGTGCTGACGTAGGTTGAGTGTATGGTGGTCCTGACACTGGCCCTGTGTTTCTGCCACACTCTGTGTACACTGCTTGCCAGGTGCTGGGAGGCAACGGCTACGTCAACGACTACCCGACAGGGCGCATCTTGAGGGATGCCAAGCTCTATGAGATTGGAGCAGGTGTGTTACTCCTGCTGTTGGGCTGGTGCAGGGCACTGACCCTGTGCAGGACGCATTGCTAGGGGCTTGTGAAGTGCTTGGGGCAGGCATTGGTGAAGCCAGCCATGGTCAGCAGCTGGCCTGTGGTTTGTTGCGCAGTAGGTATGGTCCATTGCAGCCCCCTCAGCAGCAGTAAAGGCGCTGTCTACACATAATCTCCTGCAGTGCAACTGTAGGCAGCCTGCGTTGATTGGGGATGTGGCTTGATCTACACATAATCTCCTGCAGTGCAACTGTAGGCAGCCTGCGTTGATTGGGGATGTGGTTTGATCCAACCATGCTGTGTTGACCGTCTGCTGCTTTTGTGTTGTGCAGGCACAAGTGAGATCAGGCGCATGCTGATCGGTCGGGAGCTATTCAAACTCACAGAGGCCACCATGGGCAGCTGAGCAGCAAAGCAGCAGCTGCGCATGCTGCAGCGCTCTATGCCTAAGGCGCGGGCCTTCTCAAGACTGTACTGTAGTGTACCATACTGTACATGCTGTACTGTAGACAGTTACTGCTGTGTTTGCAGCTGACCCATATGTTGTGCTCGATAGCGCTTTGTGTGGGTTGGAGTATGCTGAAGGTGCCAGAGCGTTGCTGTGCCTGTGATGCTTCGAATTCAGGGGCTATTCACAGGGGCTGTTCAAGCCTTTGCTCAAGTGTAACATCAAGGTGCCTGGCCATGTGTTCACAGCTGGAAGCCTCACAGTCCGCCGTCTTCTGCACATGCCGCCTACGTTGGCGGAACTGCTGAGAGGCGTCGTGGCAGCTTTGTAAGTGCATGGTCATTGACAACATCCCAAGTGAGCACATGTGCTGTACAGCATCCACTCAACGGCCAACTGCAGGGAGCCATGATGCAGCACAACTCCTCATTACTGCCTCAAAGCAGCCTCGGACAAGCACAACTCCTCGCTACTGCCTACTGCAAACCCATGCAAGGCATATCCATGCATTTTCACATCCCACAACGCCACCAGCTGGCAGCACGGCATTCTCAGGCGGGCACCAACTGCAGGGAGCCATGACACAAGGACAGCACAGGATGGTCTGGCGTGCACTCCGCTTGTTGGGATCAACACGTTCTGAGCTCTGCTCGCACACCCCTGCTGGTGTGTGAGGTGTGACCACTTGTACCGGCAGGAGTCAGCATCCAGCCCGCTCGCCGGCGACCAACTTCGCGCCACACTGCTTGCAATCAGCGCCCATACCATCCAGCACCATCACATCAAGCACAAAAGCATGACACGCAGAAGCCACATGTTGCATCAGCCACAGTGAAACTCGTTGGATATACGCATACACCGAACCCTGTGATGCATCACTCAAGCACCAGAGCACTGCAGAGGGGCCGCAGACGCAAGATGATCCTCTAGGAATGGCGGATATTGCTGTGGCTAAGATGCATCCGCCCGCCTGCAACGAGACAGCTCTGTCGGCGGACCCCCCGCCACATAGACATGCAGGCATCCCAGAAAGCTGAGCCTATTTGCAGATGTGGTCCACATCAAAGCACTCAACTGTCCCATGCCGCACACATACCGCCATCACCCTGAAAGCTGAGCCTATTTGCAGGACCGCCTGCCATACGATCGCCTCATCACACCACATCAAAGCACATCATATGAGCTCAGCGTCACCCCCACAGCTGAAGCCATCTGCAGCACACCCTGCCTGCCATACAGAAATCCCGAAGTACCGCATGGAAGCATTCGTTGTTATATGCTGACTGAGCCTCACAGCACCCTGCCACATAGACGCCCCATAGAACCACATGAAAGCATTTGTTGTTATATGCTGTGTAAGCCCACACCACCCTGCCACATATACGACCCACGGTACCACATGGAAGCATTCGTTGTTTTGTATTGTGTAAGCCTCAGCCTCACTGGCTGTAGACCCCTGGAGGCCCGTATCACATGCCCGCGCTGCATGCCTGAAACATTGGTACCCTGCAGCAGGGCCGAAGACATAACTTAGTCCACTACTGACAGTGGCTCACATGCATTTGACCCACCCTGAGAACATAGCTTAGCTGCTTGCAGGTACCTTTCCACACGAAACATCCGTGGTACTACACACAGCCCGCCACGCCTCGATGCCACACTCGCAGCTGTGATCCTTTGCAGAGCATCCTGCCACATAGACGCTCCAAACTACTCGATTGGCACATGCTTTGCAAGCCTCTGCAACATTGGCTGAAGACCCTTCAACACCCATACCACATGCCCTTGCTGCATGCCTCAAGCACCAGTGCTCTACAGCAGGTCTGGAGACACAGCATACTGAACTGAGGACCAAACTATGAGGTCATCCAAGAAACACATCGCTGATTTTGACCTGGGGACAAAGACGGACAACCCCGTGCCATATTCACGATCACATACACAATAGAAACCCATCCAAAACCCACGCCCTGCTTCAGCTGCAGCAAATCCGTTGGCGAGCCATGCATTGTCTTGCCAGCTTGCTGTATGACATGCCAATGCTCTGCAGCAGGGCGGACAACATAACACACAGATGACAACAACAATTGGGCTGTTGCATGAGCCAACATCTTGGCCCTATTCCAACAGTAACCAAGTGGAACCAAGTGGTATTCCAACAGTAACCAAGTTGCTAACACATCAACACAACCCAGACCAAGCCCCGACACCTTGGCCATATCCCTGTCCACATAACTCTGTAGGCAGCCCCACCACACCACAGGCTCAATCTACCACAAATGAACAGCCTATCACGTCAGAAGTCACTCCAAGTTGGGAGTGACCGCACAACGGCGCATGTGTTAAAAAGGTGTGACGACTCAATGCCGCCCCTCCAAGCACTGCACAATTGTTGTAGCCACGCGCGGTTGTGTACCCATACGGCTGTGTTGCCCCAATCCAGCACGGCACATTTGTTGTGTGCCACTTGACCATTTCAATCATAGAGCGACTCGCGTACAGCACATTGGTTCCAACCTCAAGCAGTGTCACACTCACAGGTGCAAGCACTACACCCCTACTGCTGGCGCCACCCATGCCATGCTGCGCCATTCAGGCACTCCCATTGGCAGCGCTGCAGCAGTGGCAGGGACGGGACATTCCAACAGACAAACCCGCCAAGCCAGCTGCTGGGGTTCTCCTCACGTCTCTGCACAACACCAGACCATTCCAGATGATCCTGCCACACAAGGGTTGGAGCACACACGACGTGCACAGCAACACATGACACTGCTGTGCACCATGTCCTTCAAATCAGGTGCTTGGGACTTTTGGCAAAAACCGACGTGTGTCTCTGAAAGTTTGCAAACCAGTTCGAATGTCGTGATGTCTACCTTCCCCTACCATAAGACCACAAGACATCCACACAGGACACCCACACAAGCTGGGTGTCCCGCCTGCCCAGGCAGAACATGCGTTTGGCATACTCAAGCACCCTAAGGGTACACCTATGGCGATAGCCGATGACCGGCAACAGGTGCAGGGAAGTGCAAATCTAGTGGCCGTTATGAAGGTACTCCAGAAGGAGTAACAACGACGATGCCCAAGCGGAAACTGCAAGGGCATCCATGCATGAGCTGACTTCTGTCATCCATGAAGGATCCCAAAGCCCCAAGCAGCCTTATCGGCTCCAGCACGCAGCACTTCAGGCACACAACAGTGCAACTGCGCACGTGGGGCAGGTGCCTGGTATAGTCAGCCATCGCACTGCAGCACTTCAGGCCATTGACAAGACAACCTCAAAGCAAAAAGCATGTGCAACGAGACGATACTGCACAGTGCCATGTATGGTGGTATTACAAACTGCAAAGTGGTTGAGAGACCAGAGTAGAAATCAGCTGAGAGCCCAAAACAGCATAGTGGTGCAGTCGAGTACACAGCAGATGGCGGCCTGGAGTGTCTCTACCGCCTCAGCATAGCAAATGCATGCATTCTGCAACACCACTCAAAAGCTCAGCAGCGTATGTGCCTGTGCCGGACGGCGGCATATTTGCAGCAAGCCAGAAAGCGCACTGTGCTTTGGGCGTCCTTAGACAGACAGACATGAAACCTGCAGCGGCCTCCATCTCCTAATTGACAGACACCTGGTACAGTCGGACAGTCAGTAATAGAATTGACTCGAACAGCAGAAACCTTGCTGGTGCATTGAGCAGGTCCCTGCAGAACCAAACAGCCACCTGGAGTTCACCACAGCACACAAGATGTGTGACCTTCTGAAGCCCACCACAGCACGGGTACCGCAACAGCACCAAGCATAAGTCCTTCTGGGACTCCGAGCATATCAATGCGTTCTCGTCTCAACTCACAGCATGCGCCTCAGCATGGTATGAACGAGCAATATAGGCTCAGGTGCCGCCCACTGCTGCTCCCTGTGCTACTGTTCGTCTGCATAGGGATGTGCCTCCTGAAACCGCCTGACCCTGTCGTACTGAGAGTGGTACTGGGTGATGGAGTAGGCAATGGGCATGGCTCGTTGGGCAGCCTGGGCGTTTGGCTGAGTGTCTGTGTGTTCTGGCAACAGCAAACATCAGCCAGCAACAGGACAGCGAGCAACGCAGCACCGCTGCGTACCGGAACTCTGAACGACATCAGAAAAAGCACCCAAAAGCTGTACACACAAGCTCTGATGCTATTTTGCGCAGGATCGTCCACAGCTAGATCGTGCAGCAACAACGAGCTCGAACTGAATGTGCTTTGTTGAATCATCGTATCAAAACTGCGAATGAACCATTTTTGATGAGAAGTTACTTGCTGGTCGTGGTTTGCGTGCCAAGTCGACTGCGCGGCCCTGACACACTTCCAACTGTGTGTCCACGTGTGCAGGTACGAATTTTCCGTCCTGGTGCCGCCATGGCAGCCTAAATAACACAGCCTACATGCCTGATTGATCAAACCGCTACGAGCGCAGCGCATCATCAAAGTTGTCCTTGGTGTGTTGTGTGACTGGCAAGCCTGTCAGCACAGCCCGGAGGGTGCCACAATCATTGAATTGAAACCCCCTTTAGTTGGTATCATTGGGGCAGGCAACGTTGGCATCACCATCGGGAATCAGCTGTCAAAGAAAGGCCGTAGCATGGTGTATGGTTCCCGTAATCCCAGCAAGAAGCAGCATGAGGGGTTGGCAGTCGAGGTGCTGCCGCTGCAGGAGGCAGTCAGCAAGGCTGAGGTGTTGATACTTGCAGTGCCAGGTAACTTATTAGCTTCTTTTTTATCTTAACCTACCATCTTTAGTTACGAATTTGCTTTTCATGTGACAGTTGGACAATCAGGAGTGATTCCATCTGGGGGTGGGGTGGAAGGAGTCTTCCCCCAATCCCATCCACAGTCCCCACTGGCTGGCTCAGGCACCCTGACAAGTGACCCTGAGTCAGTGTGTACTATCACTCAATCACTCCACATGGTACCCATGTATCCCACCATCATGCAGTGCCACTGCTTGGACAGCAGTCCATCAAAGAAGCACCTGCATGTGCTGCCTCATGGTGACTGTGTTCAACACACAGACAGTGCACTGCGCGTTGGTCGCCCCGCCTGTGTGCATGCAGGTTGGAGGGATGCAGACGGTGTGGCTGCCCTAGCGGCCAGCCTTGGCCCTGGTGTTGCCGGCAAGGTGGTGGTCGATGCCACCAACCCACTCACACCCTTCCCTGATTTGGAGGTGCTCTGGAACAGCACAAGTATCAGCCAGTGATCTTCATGCTAGCAGATGCAAAGACATGCTGCAGTATGCTGCTGTCTGTTGGCATCACTCAGATGCAGCTTCTTAGTGTTGGCCCGCAGCGTATGAGACTGTCAGGTGACTTCATCACGCCCTATCATTCCTCAGCACTCCTGGACTCAGTCTCGGAGACTGGAGGCCGCCTGTTTGGACGGGGAGAACAGCAGTCTGACAGTCTGACAGTCTGACAGTCTGGCTGGCTGGCTTGCTTGCTGAGGTGCTGACACTGTCCTCAACCCTCTGCAGGCGTTGAGCTGCTGGCAGCCAGCCTGCCAGGGTGCCACGTGTGCAAGGCGTACAACACAATGGGCACTGCAGTCATGTCCGCAGTGGAGGACATGGGCTACCCTGTGCACATGTAGGTGACAGCGCTGCGCCAGCAAGTTGCTATGGTGGTCAATCCATGCGGCTTACAACTGTGAAATGTGCTGCATTCGTGACTGCTGATCAGCTGCAGCCAACCACCCTACACCACCTCGTGTTTGCGGTCACAGCCACAAAAATGCACTGCACAGCACCTGCCTGGTGCAGGCTTTCATGGTCCGCAGTGTCACCATCACCAGCAACGATTTCTTATGAATGCCAAACAATTGTGCTCCCCTTGTACAGCGATGCTTCAATGCAGCACATTCAAGCCATCCCTGACCACACATCGGCTCATCCCCAAGGAGGGGATGTGTAACTGACCTGCAAGTGGGTGTTATGCTGCTGCGCAGGTTGTTTGCCGGGCCGGCCGCTGCAGAGCCTAGAGCAGTCGTAGAACAGCTGATTGCCAACTCAGGGTTTGTGCCTACCTATGTAGGCCCCATACGATACGCACGAAACCTGGAGGTGCGAAACTGTGCCGCATGGTGTGCTTCTAGCTCCATGTGGCTGCCTGTGCAACAGGTGGCACCTGCTACCCTAGCACAATGTGCAGGTTTCGAAACCAACGTGGCCTGATTTGCAGTGTCAGATTGTGCAGCAGGCTGCTGTCGAGGGCCTGCATGCCTGCTGGGTAGGCTGGAGCTATGACTGCCCTTGCCAAGCTTGTAATCGTGCGATTGCCGTAACCGCGACTGCAGCTCCTTGATCGCCTCTGTGTGTACGTCTGCCTTGCAGGCGATGGCTGAGATGTGGATACACCTGGCCGTGCCTCCCGCAGGCTTCACACAGGAGCAGTACGGGCCCCTCTTCAGCTTTCAACTGCAACGCAAGGAGCCCCAGTGATCAGTGATCGCTACACGCATGCTGCATTTGCACGTTCCTGCATGGGCTGAGTGGTGTGGATCAAAGGTCTGCCCTCCCAGTGCCGCCCTGCCATCTGTGACATCTGTTGGTCTGAGCACACTGTGTAACAGCCCAAGGCCTCTAAGCCCACTTACACACAGAAATGGTATTACAGCTTGCCACAATGCATGCTGTGCTTGCTTGCATGTGACGGCGTTGCGCAACAAAACACAGCCACAAACATCGCACCAGACAACGAAGCAGCACCATTTGTTGCAACACAATTGTGTGTGCAGCTTTGGTGAGTGATGGCTGTAATGTGATGTACGTGACTAGCCACGTGCTCAAGCGGCAGGACGGTGCGCATGTACAACGCACAGTCTGCTTGAAAGCTCACCTAGTCGCTGACTAAGATAGGCTGCACTCCGGAGTGGATCCTGTATCGCAAGGGATGCTGCAAGGAACGCTGCAATGCTGCATAAAAGTACACACCAGCCATAACAAGACGCAGCTTCACTTCACTGACCCAATAGATCAGTGACCACGAGGTGAATGAAGCAGCAGCAACACAAGTGGCTGCACCGTGCACACGGTGTGTGCTTCCATGTGGCAAGCCTCGAGACGGTCTCTGGCACCATGGCTGTGGTATGAGAAGTACCAACCCTCTGCTGACATAATCAGCCAACTGACTGCTGCATGCCGCATTCAATCATCCCAGCACACACCACGCCCTGCACGCCTTGCGGCGCAGGAAATACACACATGCTGCGTGCACTGCTTGATCCTGCGGGTGACCTTGTCACTGCTGCTGGGCCGTATGAGCCGTCCAGCTCCGAGCAGTGCAAGTGAGGCCTGGGTCTGAGTAGTTAGCCACCAGGAAGAGGCGCTTGCCTCTGCACCGCACCATCACGGTGCCGGTGTATGAGGCACGGGGTACCTTGCCCTGCAAGGCAGTACACATAATGCAAGAGAGTTGCCACAGTCCTTGCAACAGCAGGTTGCTGTGGACGGGGTCGATTACAGGTGCCACCCACATGGCAGTCGGGCTGCGTTGGCTTCATATGCACATTCTTGTCAGCCTTACTCACAGCAACATGCATGTGACTCTATACTGGCCAGCCACCGACACGCGAGTGTGCCGCGTAGTGGCATTCATGCACGCACACAGACGCCCATTCCCTTGATCTCCACCAGGTGGCTCTCAAAATCATCTTGAGATAGATTTTATGATAACAACAGGAGGCTGGCACCCTTGGACCCCGCATCTTTGCACACATGATGCCCTGCGCAGTCAAACCCTGCATGCTGTGCCCAAATCCCAGCAGGGCCACTCACCCCTGTACTGATGTCAGTCATCATTGGTGCCAGCTGGTTTGTGTAATGCCCCAACTGCGAGTAGTTATTGTAGTACAGCTTGAGGTCCTGAGCAGTGCGGGCCTCAGGGAGTGGCGGAAGTGTTTTGTTGCAGTATGCGCCCAGCTCTGTGCTGTGTTCTGAGTAGTCCTTGAGGCGCAATGGGGCTGCTGCTGCAATCTGGGCCTGCATGATGGCTGCGTACTTGTCCTTATGTAGGTAAGACAGGTCCTGCAGTCAGCACAGGGCAAAAACAGGGCAGAGGTGCAAAGATCCTGGTCAGCACTGCTGTATCGTCCTGGCAGTACACACACATATGACCTTGATGCCACACGTAGTAAGGCTTACTGGCCTGGTACTGCATAAGGCAGCAGCTGCAAAATATACACAAACCAATTCACACCGACACTACTGTCTGTGGGCACCAAGGGAGCCAGCACATGTGTATGCAGCTGCAGCAGAGCCAACGATTGGCAACCTCAGCTTGACTGCTGCCACAGCATTGTGCATACTGTGCAGAAGGCAACCAGCGATGCCTATGCAACCTCACCATTTTGGTCCAGTCGATTGGCTCGTCATTGAGGACCATATTCCCAAAGTGGTCATCAAAAAAGATGCCGCCGTGCGTCCCGACCTTGCCAAAAGTGTGGGTGCGTGACACCTCGGGGAACACACACTGCATGTCATTGCGCACACAGGGATTGCGCAAGTACTCGTCCCAACCCATCTGCTGAGTGCTGGAGTTGATCCAGCCAGGCATCACCATCCTAGCCCGGTCAGCACTGAGCATCCACCCCAGGCCCGGCATGACGTCTGTGCGCATCAGTGCTGTGCGGTTGCTGGCCCTGCCGTGCTGCCCGTGGTCGTTCCAAGCTGATATGCAGAAGATGCTGTCGTCCTGCTGCAGCAGTGGCACGGTGGCCTGGAAGTACGAGAAGAAGTCCGGCGCCACCTCAAGATCCTCTTCCACAAATATAAGCCGTGGAGAGTTGAGGCACTCAAAGAAGAGCCGCACAAGCATAAGGTAGTGCATGGACAGGGAGCAGCGGTGGTCCCAGTTGTCATTGGCTCTCGCACACATAGGCGCGCGCAGGTTGCGGATGACCTGCACACCTGCTGTGAAGTTGAACGACAACGCCAGCTGCGTCGTCTGCATGTGGTTGCCGTCAATTGACACAAACATGGGGAACCTCTCAGTGTTGGCTGGGTCGTTGCTCCGATATCTGCAGCACACAAAATAAGGCACAAGGCACAGATGCTGGGTTGCAGAGCACACTCCTGACTTTGCTGCCAGCTGAATATCATGGCAAGTATGCAGACTGTGTGGGACGCTATCGAGCAGAAGCAACAATGGATGCCCCTATGTACTGCACAGCTGCCCCTTGCTGCAGGCACACATGATGTCCCTGCCAGGCTGCCGCTGCTGCTGTTGAGGTCGTGCCAAGCACCCTTTGATGCTACATCAGCCATGAGTTGTGTATCAAATACAGTAGGCTTCTTGCAGATGCTCTGTGTGTGCAACACACCTCAGGAGGGACACCAAAGCCTTGGCAAGATACTGAGGCCGATCATGTGCCACCACAACAATGGGGGCAACAAGCTGCGGGGAAGGCTGGAAATACAAGCCAGATGACGGGCCCTGTGACTCGCAACCTGTGTTGACTTGCCCAATGAAGGAGATGTCACGATCCTGAGAGCATGAACAAGGGCACAGCAGTTTCACTTCAAGCTGCCAGGCAGTGGAGTCCGGGGCAGTCTCTGCACTTAGTCATCGAACCTCACTTGTGCAGTGTAACAGATGTGCAGTCTTACAACTGCACTGCTGAACTCAAGCAGACAACAGAGTGCTCCCAAAGCCTCTCACCCAAGCTGGGGTGTCCGGTTGTTTTCTGCTCCGCAGCAGCCCACTGTGCCATGTGACATGCAGTCCCTGCAGGTGTTGCAGTGTGAGATTCTGTTCAAGAATTGAGTGTTGTTGACGATGCAAAACATGAACTCACCAACAAGGCCACCATGAGAAGGCCAAGGATCACTGTTGGAGACCCTCTGGGCACCCCCCATAATCGGGCGGGAAGTGCCCTCGGCAGTCGTGGCAAGTGCTTGGCATGCCCGAACGCCATACATGAACCGTCTCTGACACTATGGGTGCCAGCACTGCTGCGATCGTGCACTCAACAATGGAAGCAGTGGGCGATCAGCAAGCAACACTCTTGTTGGTACTTCGCAGCTCAAGGTTTCGAGCCGGTTATAGTCAGAATTGCCGGGGAAATGTACATCAGATGCCAACCACCAACCACTTGCTTGCTAAAAGAGCAGTTTATGGGGTGGCCTCACTGCTGTTCACACTGACTGCGGCCTGTGACGTAATGGGACTTCGCTCTCAATGCCAATTTAGCGCTGCCACATATCGTGGTGGGTGTAATGTGTTTTGATCTTCTTGTGGCTGCGCCTCTTGCTTCGCTGCTTCAAGCACAGGGTTGCCAATAGTTTGCCCACAGCCTGCCAGGCTGGAATGACTGCTGCAGCAGTTGCAAGGCTGTATGGGGACCGCCAATAAACAAACAGCCAATGCTATAGCCTTACAAATTTGTATAAGGTACTTTACGAGCACATTCTCACATGCACCCACACTATATGCACCCAGACTGCAGCTGGTGGCAGCAGGCATTTGTGCAACTCTTGTGTCACACGTATCACGACACGTACAGCGCATCATAGTACCCAAAGTTCTTCAGCTTGTCAGCCTGCTGCCTCCAAGCCGGTGCCACCTGCAGGAGCAGTACGGGTGGGCATGGTCAGTCATCAGCACATGCCGGGCTTGCTGGAGAGCGGCAGCAGCGGCAGTCGATGGTGCTTGCGAACCAGCAGCTGTGAAGGTGCCAAGAAGTGGCACCGTACAGCTCAACACAGAGAGCGGCTGCAGCAGATCACCACAGCTCCACTGCACTCGAGCAATTGGCAAGTCAACTTGTGCTATTGCATACAGGACAGCGCAGAGTCACCCCACCTGCACGGTGAGCTCCAGGAACACCTGGCGGCCCAGAAACTCCTCGATCTGCTGCCGAGATGCTAAGCCAAGCTTCTTGATGGCAGCGCCACCACGACCCAGGATGATGGGGGCCTGCGACTCACGCTCAACCAGAATCATAGCCTGTAGCAACAGCAGGAAGAAAACAGGTGCAACGAGATGATGATATCGAGCAGCAGCAGCAGCAGCAGCAGCAGCTGCAGCAGCGGCTGAGCCAGCAGCAGCACCAGCAGAAATGAGAAATTCAGGGCTGTCACTAGGTAGCAGCTACATGCAGGCCTGGTCATTGTGGCTGATGGGCAGATGCTGTCACCGTGCTTAGCGGCACTGCTGACACCCCCTCTAGAGCTCAGTGTTTCTACTGCTGTCCACCAACGGCCCCAGGCTGCCACTGCTGGTCAGCTCTGGCCTGGACGAACAAACCCCTGAGTTGCTTGGCCCAAAATGCTGACTCAGCAGGAGGGCTTACGGTACGCCCTTCTGCCTGGTTTGTTCAACTCCCAAGAAAGCAGGCTACCTCCATTCTCGTGTCCACAGCACAGCCCGCAACCCTGCTGACGTCCCACCTGGATGTAGTCCTTGGCGCCTCCACGCTCCTTGAAGTCAGACACCTGCACCTGGCAGCAGTAGGGGATCTCCTGCGCGTACTGCACAAAGATCTGCTCCCGAATGATCTCAGACACGAAGAAGCGCTCCGGCTGCTCACTGACCATAGACTGCAAGGGCACGAGGGTTGAGTGCGGCAGCATGTGAGAGAGGTGTGCCCGTGCCGTGAGAGGCGCTGTGGGTGGGTTTGGTTCAGGTGCATGACGTGCTCAAGGCCAGGTGCAGGGTGCAGGCTTGCCGTATGTGGAGATATGGACCACACAGCCACGTCCTGCGACCCCAAAGGCATGCAACAAGTGAAACTCAAGATGGATTTGACCTGGCAACCAGTCTGAAGTGGGCTGGGCCAGGCAGAAAGAAGAACAGCACAGTGGCTTGGCCTCACCTTGGGGTAGAGTGTGGGCCCCTCCGGCAGCTTATCGACTGCCCAGGCCTTGACTGCAGACACACCAGCATCATCACCCTCCAGTGCACTGCCCACAAACACCTGCAGGACGTGCAACAGGGGGCCCGGTCACACTGTGCATCTCAAGCTGAGTTGAAGAGCGGTCCAGGCAAGGGCCAAGCTGTGCTTTTGCAAGCTCACACACACATCATGCTGGCACACAATTCGTGCCAATGTGGGTGCTGGTGCTTTGGGAGCTGCTGGATCATAGGCCTTGGATTTACAGCAGGGAACACGGTGGGGAGCTGGATGGGATTGTCAGGCAGTGGGTGCAGACATCCGCACACCTTCTCTGCCCTGCAGTTGCTCATGTACCACTCCTGCAGCTCCTGGATCTGCTCCTGTGTCAGCAGGTCTGCCTTGTTCAGCAGCACAGCCATTGGGGGGCCAGACCAGTCAGGCCCAGGCTGGAACATGGCCAGTGCCTCCTGGGGGCTGTTGCCTGCGGCAGCAGCAGCA
>QAXK01010658.1:0-11612 GCA_004335735.1 Chlorella sp. KRBP | reverse complement strand
AATGCAAACGGACACAAATGCAAATGGGCAGCTTGGCACACACCCAGGTCCTTGAGCGTGCCATCTCAACGGCCAACTGCAGCGCCTCACACACACACCACCAGGACGGCGCGCGGTGCTTTGGTGTGTGTGTGAGGCGCTGACGTTTGCCGCCGAGCTGGCACGCTGCTAGGCTTGGGCGTGTGCCAAGCTGCACATTTGCATTTAGTGATGCCCGCCATTCGCACGAATGAGCGCGGCACTTTGTGAGGCGGTGGCAGGAGGTGAACAGGCAGGGATGTGCCGTGTGAGCGAGCGAGCGGTTGACATTCACATATGCACGGCGACGCCCTGTGATTGTGTGTGTCGCCATCATCTGCATGCATATGTGTGTGTGTGCGCAGGCCATGCACAGCGAGCGCATCCTTCTGTTTGAGCCCGAGACCAGCAAACTGCGCAAAGCGGGCGTTGGGGCGTACGGCAACATCATGGTGGGTTAGGGCTTGGGTAGGGTACGGGGGGTAGGGCGAGCCAGCTCACACTGGCTCAGCTCCTGCAGCGGCACTGCCCATCCAGCGCTCGCTGGCAGGCAAACGCCCACGGACTCATTTCCTCTTCACTCTTCATCAATTGATGGACACCGCTAATGGCCGTAGGTGGGCATCAAGCGTCGCTACAACAACGTGATGATGGACACTGACCGGCAGCAGCAGATTGAGCTCTTCCTGGGCATGAAGCACGCCGTCTACTTCCCTCAGACCAAGCTCTACTACAAGGTGGGTGGTGGTGCTGCTGCTGCTCTTGGCTTTATCAGTCTGGCCCCGCACCAACTTCTGCTCCAGTCCAGCAACCTGTTCACCTGTCGTGGGCTGGTGCCTAATCTTTCCTCGCTGCTGATCCGTGCTGCCTTGGTTGATGCAGCCTGAAGCCCCGTTGCAAGCCACGTTGCCTCCCTTCCCTTCCCTTCCTTGCCTTCCTTCCCTTTCACCTTCCTGCTCTTTCACCCTCCCTGCCCGCAGGGCGATGGTCACATCCCCCTGGACTCGTCCCCCACCTTCCCTCCCTTCCCTTCCTTCCCTTACACCTTCTCGTCCCTTGTCTTCTCTTTCACCTTCCCTGCCCGCAGGACGACGGTCAGATCCCCCTGGACTCGTCCCCCGAGACGGACGACGACTCTGACACCATTGGGCACATTGACTGGGTACCCTCGGATCGCTCACAGCACGGCGGGCACGCGGCCGGGGCAGTGCTGGTCGGCGCGGGCGCTTCGGGCACAGGAGCAGGCGGCGCGGCGGGAGCCGGAGCCGGGGCGGTGGGGCTGGGTGGGGGGACGCCGGGGGGCCAGGGTGACGGCGTGCCGGTGCTCAACCCGGGGCACAGCAGGTGAGCATCTGTTGTGACGACTGCAGCATCATTGCACCTGTCGTGAGCGCCGTGCAATGATGACGGTGATGATGATGATGACAGCAGGTGAGGACGGGGAGAGGGTCGGCGCAGCGCGTGTTTGCATGTGTGTCGGCGCTGCGCACCGGAGGAAAGAAGGCATGCGCTTGTTCCGTTACCGTGTTGGCTGGCTGTGAGGAGAGGGCTTAGCTGGCCTTGCCCGCACTTCTTCTTGTGTGCACCGTCAGCGTCCAGCAAGGCAGCAGCGTGACGACGCGTGACGACGCTAGTGCAAGCCGGTCACGTGCGCGTGGATTTGTCGGCGGACATACCAACAACGGCGTTTCGGGCGCGTTACGGTCAAAAGAAAAGTCGAGTACACCGTCGTGCCGTTTGGATTGCGTCGTGTGCGCCACGCCACGCGCAGGAACCGCAACAAGAGCTACAGCAGCATGGACTTTCTCTGGGAGCGCTCGGCCGCCTTCACCAAGCAGGGCGTGCAGCAGGCCACCAGGGCTGCCGGTGGCGTGCTGGCGCAAGTGGGCGGGCTGGTGGCGGCAGGCGGCAGCACCGGCTCAACCCTACCAGGGGCTGCCGGCTCCGCCGCCGCTGCTGGGGCGGCGCGGGGGGCGGGTGGGGCGGGTGCGGTGGGCGGGATGGGGGCCAGGGGGCCCATGGCGGCAGCGCTGGCGGGGGGCGGCGGGGAGGAGTCTCACGCGGCGGCCATGCACAAGGCGGTTTCGGACCCGTCCATGCTGAACCTGCAAGGGCTTGGAGGCGCCGAGGGCATGTGAGTAACTGGGCTTTGCTGCAGTGGAAACGTCTTTTGCTTCCACCCTACCACACCACTGTTGATAGGAGTGCCAATTGTTTTGCCAGGGACCCAGCGCTGGCATCAACTACCACCACACATTGCCTTACTCGCCTTATTTCAAGTGCTTTTTTCCACTGCTGCAGCTCACTGGACCCTCTTGTGCCATCATCATCATTGCATGGCGTTCACGACAGGTGTCATGATGCTGCAGCCGCCACAAAAGACCCTCTTGTATGTGCACCCTTGTCCCAACCCACGATACAGGCGCTCCGATGTTGTGGCCAGCCACTCCCCAGGCTCACCCCTCCACGCCTACGAAGGGTCAGCAGCGTCCATGGCCCGCAGCGTCTCCCTCGACAACCTCATCGGACTCAACTCGCCCACCGGAGCTTCCGCCGCCGCCGTCGCCGCCACCTCGTCCTCACCCTACCACCCGCACGTACCTCCGCAAACCTCCACCTCCACGTCTGGCCTGCCGCCCCGCAGCGCCACGCCGCCGCCGCACGCCGCCACCGGCACCTACCCTCTGGGCGCAAGCACGACTCACAGCAGCAGCTACGCTGCCAGCAACAGCCAGCTGTCGCCGCAACCGCCGATGTCGGCGGGAAGCCCTTCGCCTCCGCCGTTTGGAGCGGGGTACTATCCCCACGTACCGTCATCTCAGCAGCAGCAGCCGTCGCCGTATGCGTCTCAGCCGCTCATTCAGCTGCATGAGGGAGCGGCCAAGCAGCACCCTCTGGTGGCGTCTCCACCGCGCCCACCTGCGTTTTCCGGTCAGCAGCAGCAGCAGCAGCACCTGGTGGCGGTGTCGTCGCAGCCAGCGCTGGCGCCAGGGTTAGCAGGGTCTAGCATGGCAGGTGGAGGTGGAGGTGGTGGCCCGTTGCAGCACAGCGTGTCGACGGGCGGTCTGTCCACCATGCCGCAGCAGTGGGCGCAGTCTGGTGGTACGGGCGGTGGTGGTTTAGGGTCTTACCAGGGCTTGCAGCATGGGAGGCACGACAGCCAGGGTGGGGCGAGCAGCGCGGGCAGTGCGGGGGGCACCCCGGAGAGGGAAGTGCGCGGGGCGGGGGCGGGGGCGGGAGGGGCAGGGAGTAACAACGGCGGGGCAAAGGCGGTGACGGCGCTCAAGCAGGGCTTCAAGAAGCTCATCGAGCCGGTGCAGGGGCTGCTCTGAGTGGCTCTGTGGTGGCCAGTTGAATGCGGTGCACTGGGCCGGTGCAGGGGCTGCTCTAAGCGGTTCATTTGGCACCGGTGCAGGGCTCCTGGCTCTAAGCGGTTCATTTGGCACCGGTGCAGGGCTCCTGGCGGCCGCTGCAAGGCCACTGGATATGCATGCTGAGCATGGCCTAGGCCTGTTGTGCACATTGCCGCTAGACCTGTGCATTGCTCGTCAAGTTTGTTGGTGGCATTTATGTCTGTTTGGGCGTGCGTTTGGGTGCCCAAGGAATGGCACCTCATTGCCAGCGAATGGCGCCTTGTTGGCGTCCGCTTTGGCGTAGTGTGGTTGAGGGCAGGCACCACACCTGCTGGCGCTCCTGCAGCCTGCACCCACCTGCCTCCTTGGAGCATGCAGGCCCCCACTTCATGACAGCTCATAAGAGGAGCGAGGAAGTGAGAAAGAGCGACTAGAGAGGGTGGCCGGGAAGGACGTCTTGGCGGTTGAAAGCTGGAAGCTAGTCGTGGCAATGTCCATGACGTGTGCCCGTCGGCCTTGGTCAGTGTCGGTCCCACTAGTGCGCTTGAGACAGCACGCGCGTGCTCCCAGTCGCTGTTAGGTGCATTTTACATCTTTCTGGTGCTGCGGGGGCATAACGCACATGGCAGCAGAAGGCTGTGCACTGCATGGTGCTCCACGCGCGCGCCGCACGCGCCAGCGTCTTGCCCTGTGCGCTTGTTCAGTTCGGTCGGTTGCGTTGTTGAGGCTGGTTAGGTGACCACATCAGAACGCCGTGTGCATGTGTGAGAGAGAGAGAGAGTTTGTGCCAGCGCGGCACACCAGGACGTCACTCTACCCATTGCTCGTTTGGGACTCTGACTCTTTGAGGCACTCTTTGGAGACGGCTTTTGAATGTGATTTGCGGCAGCGGCGTGGGCCCAGGTTTGCTCGCTGCCCCCGCTACACGCAAAGTGATGAAACGACTGACCATCACGCAAGGGACCTCTGCGGATGACTGCGATTGCCCCTCATACTGGCCATGACGACCTGTTGGGCGGTTGACGGTTGTGTGCACCAGGACTAGCGTGCACGCACGCACGCACGGCAGAGTGTGGAGCGAGCGGCAGTTTGGACGAGCGTGGCCTCATTTGGCCACGTACGCGTTTGCCCCTTCATCAGCAGGCGCAGATGCTTTGGCGCTGGGCAGTGTGCCCACGGCGTCCATGGCCCGAGGGGTGCCGCAGCGAGGCCTTCCATGGCCTTGAGCCTGCAGTTCCCATCTCAGCCGAGTGGGTGCCTCAGACGCATGGACGTAGAGTGTGACGTTGAGCGTGGGTGGGAGGTGTAGGGTGGGGGTTGAAGGCGTATCGGTGGGGTGGAGCGCGCTGTTCTCTTGCCACCCCGTGCGCTGCTGGTGTGCTGCTTCTTCGCAAGCTGCAGGCGATTGCGTCCTGGCTAGCCTTGGCACTCTGTTCTCCTCTGCTGGGTGCGTGACGCACAGGCCGTTGCTTTGCTCTGGTGGTGGCAGTGTTTACCGCCCTTGCCCTGCGTGCGTACCTCACGCACTTGACTTACTCTCCAGGACCTTCTTGTTGTTTTTGCTGCTTACGTGCTGCTGCCGAGGTGCCTCCAGGGGGCCCTCAAGCCTGAAGTGAGGAGGGGACATGTGACTGCGATCGACTGCCCTGGCCCTGCTCTTCGTATGGCCTGCTCTACGGCTCTGGTGTGGGCCTGCGCTCTGTATGCTTGCAAATGGATTCCGGCACCGTGACCTCTTGACTGCTGACTCAGCTGCACGGCAAGCAGAGGCGCTGCTCCGCACCCACTGGGCTCGGCACGTGTGCCAACCACCATCGCCGTGATTCCATAAGTTCGCCGTGATTCCATACGAAGGTTTTGGAGCTCCTGAAAAGCAGCAGTCACGTCGTGTTGAGCTGCGCACACCCGCAAGGCAGAGCTCCGCCTCAAACAGTCATCATGCCAAGGTACCACCTCGCAGGCCCTCCCAAGCAAGCACACACTGCTGCTGTCGTCGCCGCCGTCTGGTGGTTGCCGTTGACGCTGAACTCAGTCCAAAAGGTGCCCTGCGGCCTGCCTGGCTGCAGCCGCTGGCCGCGGCCTGCCCCAAGGCCCCAAAGCGCCGCCTGGCGGCACTCCAGTGGAAAAGAAGCACCCACAAGCCCAGGCCCGCCAGGTCTCTCTGCACACGCCACGCTGCTCACTCGCACGAGACGGCAGCGCTTCCCCTTGCTGCATCAGCCAAACAGCAGCTGCCTTACGCCAAACTGCATCAGGCAGCTGCCTCACGCCGAGGCACGAGACGACAGTGCTTCCCTTCCCTTCCTTCATCAGCCAGCTGCCTCACGCCGAGGCAGCGGTGGCCTCCTTGGTGAGCGCAATGACGGGCACACCAGGGAATGCCTGTGCCGGGTCGATCTTCTCAGGCGCCGCGTCGACCGCCGCCTGGTCCGTGACAAGGTGCACGGTGATGGCCTCGAGCTTGAGCGTGCGCAGCAGGTAGGGCGTGTTGTCGGCCAGCAGCTGGCGCTCGTCGTACGGCAGGCGCACGTCAAGCACCTGCACAGCGTGTGTGTGTGTGGGTGTGTGTGTGTGTGTGGCTTGCAAGCGGGGCTTCACGCCGCATCAACCAGTGTGGGGAGGGTGAGTAGGGCAGCAGTGCTTTGCGTGGGCGAGGTTGAGTAGGGCAGATGAGGTTAGGTTTAGGGCAGGAAAGGCTAGATTGAGGGCGAATGCGCTAACAGAATGCCCACGGGCGTGGACGACTCCCCTGCAACCGCCAGTTGCACTACTATCCTTACCTGGGTCCCGCCTGCCGCCACCTCCATGATCTTCATCTTGGTGAAGGGGAGCACAGCCGCCTTAATCTGCACCAACGCACGCACGCAACGGTGCACAGCACGCGTGATTGCTGGCTCATCCACAGGCAGGACGTGAATGAGAGACGGCCGGCGGTGTTCGTTGTGGGGGCACCACCACCTGTTACCGCATGGCTACCGCTTCACCTACATGCCCCTGCTATGCCTTGCTTTGCGAACCCTGTACACCCTAACATGTGCCCTAACGCATGCCCTCACCTCCTTGTCGCTCTTGCCCGCCATGCTCTCGTCCGTCTTGACTGCCTGGACCACTGCATCATACGCCTCGGGGGGGAAGCTCTGCATGGAAAGGCAGCCCGTTAGGGTTTGGGGCAGGGCACAACGATCAGAACTCCGTGGTGGATGTGGACCTTCACACACACTCGCAGGCTGGCTTGTTTACACTTTGTGTACAATGCAACATGGGCGTCTCCTAACGCGATTCGTCACCCTTGCTGAATGCGCCCCCGCAGAAAGAACGCATCATGGAGGTCGAGCAGCAGTGGCGCCCCGCGCTACCCACCTTTGTTGCTTCCTGGTAGGCGCCCTGCAGCGCCAGCAGCACCTTTTCTTGCCATCCCACAAAGCGCTCCGCCACAAAAATGTCCGCCTTGGTCACGCGCGCCGTCGCCGGCTGCGTGGGTGCACACATGTGAGAAGGCCGGGCACACATCTGGTGCTGACCGCAACACCTGTGGGCACTATCTGCAAGAGCTTCTCAATGGCTCGTGACTCACCACGGCTGGGCCCTTCTTCTCTTTTCAAGCGTGACTCACCACGGCTGCTGGTCCCTTCTTCTTGGCGGGCGTCTCTGCCTTTTGGATGAGCTTGCGGAGGTTGGGGATGGCGTCCTCGATGTACTGGGCTGCCCTCTGCGCACACACAGGGTCCGCGCACGCGAGGACGCACACGTGCGCGTTTGAGACGTGGGGGGGCGGAGGAGACGGGATGAGCTGCTAGCAGGGACCGTCATTGAGTGCGTCATGGGGAGTGTGGCAAAGCGCCATGGAGAGTGAGACATTTCGTCTTGGTCGGTGGTGGCAAACGTCATGGTGAGGTCGAGAAGCAGAGTGGACGTGTGCAGACACCCTTGTAGGAAAGAGAAGCGTGCCCCTCCACCAGCACCGCACCTGCATGACAAAGTCGGGCGCCTCTCCCGTGGGGAAGCCGCTGCTCAGCACGCTGCCCTGCTGCTTGAGCACGGCCGACCATATGTGCTCCGACGTGTGCGGCGCGATGGGCGCCAGCAGCTTCGTAGACACCTACACCCAAACATTTCATTGAATACCAGCACAAAAGGGTCGTCAGGACTCCCAGCGCCTCGCCTCCAGTGCACCAGGGCTGCGCCTGTCGCTTCGTTGCAGCCACGCACCCCATTTGCTGCCATTCCGCACCCTTGCGTGCACCCTTAACACAGGCCCTAATCCATGCGCAAGCCCTAGCTTTTGCCATGCGCCCCTCACCAGGATGTAGCGCTCCACCAGCTGCCTGTTCATGCCCTCGGGCCCGGTCGCCAGCCTGTCACGTGCGGACACACCACGCGCACGGGCAGAGCACACGGTGACGCACGAACGAGCGTGGAGCGACGTGCGCTGGCGTGAACTTTGCTTCGCGATGCGTGCCTGGCGATCTTTTGTGACGGCTGCAGCAGCATCATGACACCTGTCGTGAACGCCATGCAATGATGATGATGATGATGATGATGGTGATGACACCTGTACACGTCGCGTGCGTTGCCCAGCTCTCAGTTGACACGTTGTAGGCCCCATCCCCACGATTCTCTCACCCGCGCTTGCCTCCACGCCACCCTCCTGCCCCCCGCACACCTGTACACGTCGCGTGCGTTGCCCAGCTCGTACGCCGCCGCCTTGAGCACGTCACGGAACAGCAGCCGCTCGTACGCCTCCTGCGCGACAGTTTAGGGTTCAGCAGCCACCATTAAACCCTAACCTGAGGCGCATGGCCCTCAGGACCATCAACCGGTGGCGCCGTGGTGCAGGTGACCAGCACAAGAAAGGAGGCACGCTGGCTGCTGCCACAAGGGCGTTGGGCCGATGACAGAACAGCATGTACGAGAGGGGCTCGCCTTGCCCATACAGCAAACGGCACTTATCACGCGGCCAGCGAACGCAGCCGAACAAAGCGCTCCCAGCATGTGGGAGGTCTCACCTTGCTCCTGGCAATGGCGATGTTGATTGCGTTGGCAAAGATGCGGTCGTAAATGGTGCTGGGCTCGCCCTCACGCAGACCTGCGCAGTGCAGCCGGCACCGCAGTTGAGGAAACAACACAACCTTGGACACGCACAAGTCTGCGACACAGCCTTGAACACGCATGTCTCCGTGACACAACATTGGACAATCATATCTGTGCTTGCCAGGGGCACCAGCTCCATGCACATGCACTTGGAGGGTGGCCCGCCGCCACCCTGCTCACCAGTTGGCAACTACAGATCGATCCCAACATGACCACTCACGAGGATAACATGAGAAAAGCAAATGTTCCTCGTGTTAATGTTCACATATTCATTAACATACTCCACACAAAGCCTCACCTGAGTTTGGCGCCAGCACCTCGTCAATCCACGTGAGCTCCTTGGTCAGGCGCAGGATGGCGGCGTTGGCGGTGGTAGTCTCAAAGTTGGCGTCGTCCTGCCCGTCACCCGCGTCCGCCAGGGCCCACCGCATGGCGTCAGAAGAGTACTCGCGAATGGCCTGCGGGGTGGGCAGGTGCGCACGGATGGGAGGTGAAGGCACGTGTGAATGTGCGTGAAGCTTGCAACGGCTGCAGCATCATGACGCCTGTCGAGAACGCCATGCGATGATGATGGCCACGATCCCATGACTCACCGCCTCGAGCGTCTTGAAGTTGCCCGTGCTCTTGCTCATCTTTTCGCTGTTGAGCAGCAGGTGCCCGTTGGTGCGCATGGAGCGAGGCCACTTGGCCGGGTCGTGCGCCCAGATGGCAGTGTGGTTGTACAGTGACATGGTCAGGTGGTTGCCAATCAGGTCCTGCACGTGTGGGCCAAGTGATCAGTCCCGCAGCAGAGAAATCACGTGATTGCAAGTCAGGTGCTGCAGCACGGTCCACGTGCCGCGCAAGAGCCCCTGCAGGAAACTCTAGGGCTTGTTGATGCACAACTGCGCGGATACTGCAACTCCCACACACTCCCATACAGAGACAACAGGGCTATCGAAATGTCCAATTATGAGCGCTGCGCACCTTGCCTGCAACGCGATGAAGTGTGAGGCAACGTCTGCATGCCTCTCGCAAGCCACCACACAGGGACCAAGGAAACAGCTGCTGCTCACCTTGCCAGAGACGCGCAGGTCAAAGGGGTACCAGAACTCGAACTCGCGCCTCATGAGCTGCAGCTGGTCGCTGGGCACGGCGCACCCCTGCGGCACTGGCTTGCCAAGGAACAGGTGGTCCCACACCTGCACAGGAATCATTCATTGCACAGTGCACGCACGTGTGGGTCTGACGCTAGGCACGTCGCAGCCCAGGAACAGGTGTCCCTGCAAGCAGCAACACGGTGGTCAGCAGTAGTGGGAAGCTGGCGCGGGCACTAGGGAAGGCAAGCCCCGGAACAGGTGGTCCCAACACCTGCGGCGCCATGTGCATAGGTAGTTGATGCAGACGCGGGTGTGTGAAGCTTGCGAACGGGATGGCCAGCCGCAGCACCCTGGCAGCAGGGACCGACAGCGAAGAAAGCAGACGAGCAGAGTGTGGGTGGGTGTGCAGACGCCAATCAGTGCAGAGCAGCTCTCAGCAGGAGCTCCACTTGCTCCTAACCATGCATTGCGCTGTGCGCCCCGCTGCTGTTGCCAGAGGACGCTTCGAAGCGATCTCCCCAATCGCAGTGCGCCCCATCAGCGGACAGGTCTAATCTCTCCTCACTGCTGATCCGTGCTGCCTTGGCTGATGCGGCCTGAAGCCCCGTTTGCAAGCGCACACACACACACAGGACCACCAGCGCCCGTCGCACCTCGTTGGTCATGTGCTCTGGCTTGATGGCGCCGTACGTGGTGCCGTACATGTCACCACCCTGCGGCAGACGCGCACAGCACGCATAGCACCGCGTGCTGGCCGTCGTACAGACCTCTCAATAGCACCACACGCGCCGCAGCCACCCAGGTTTGCCACATGCCGACACAAGCCAGGAGCACCGTCAACTCGCGCATTTGGCTGTGCTCAGCCGCAACCGACAAATCCCTAACCCAGGCCTCAACCCTAGCGCATGCCGCGCGCACCTGCAGGACGTGCGCCACCGTGTAGTAGGCCATGTAGATGGTGGAGTCTGACAGTGACTCGATGAGGAACTGCTCGTCCCAGGGCAGGCGCGTGCCCAGGCCAAAGGAGCGCGAGCACGCCCACGCCTTGAGCCACCCTGTACGTACATGGGCAATGGACAAACTCGTCTTGAACGACGTCTTGCACCGTGGGTGCTGACAGCAGTATGTGCGCCCCGTCCTGTGTCCTGACCGTGCAAACTGTAGGCGTGCAAACTGTGGGCCTGTGGCCCCGTGGGCACATGCCCACCGCGCTACATGGGACAGGAAATGAAAAAGAGAGAGAGAGTAGAATTTAGCTCTTTAGAGTTTAGGTTGCGCTCACCGACGGTGTGTTCAAAGTTGTGCCTTGACTCGTCGCTGTACGTCTCCATGCTGTCCAGCGCCTGCTTGGTGAGCGCCTGCCACTCCTCCTCTCCGTAGGTGAGGTACCACTGGTCAGTGAGCGCCACCACGCACTCGTCGCCCGACCGGCTGATGACCTGCACAGGCAGGTGATGCGCTGCCCAGGTGTTGAGAGTGCCAGTAAGTCATCCATGTGCCAGAGCCACTCACGGACTCGCCTCGCTGCAGCCTTGGCCGCCCCGCCACCACACCACCGAACAACACACCGTGCTGCCTTGGTTACCGCGGCTGGGCCGCCCCGTTTGCAAGCGCATACACACACACACCTGCTTCTCAGGCTCGCTGTAGGGCATGGCCTGCCCCGCCGCAACCATCTCCTCCCGAATGATCGGCTTGACCTCAGACACCTTGCGCCCAGCGTAGGGACCCGCCACCATGACGCCGTCGGTGAAGCCCTGCGGCCGAGTGCATCAGCATCACGGCATTCACGACAGGTGTCATGAATCATGCATGACTCATGATGCTGCAGCCGTCACAAAAGATCGCCAGGCAGGCCTCGCCAAGCGGCCGAATGAGGCAGGCAATGCCACAGCAAGCACAGCAACGGAGACACCGCGCCAAGAGCTGCCACGTCGTGCAGCGGACTCCCAGCATGCAGGTGCTGTGGGCGCCTACTCAGCGACGAGGGTCACTATCAATCAATGCTTAGAGCCACATAGCGTCCGAGGTGTCGTGACCCACCAGGCAGCCAAGCAAGCCGTGCGTTTCG
>QAXK01010655.1:0-11597 GCA_004335735.1 Chlorella sp. KRBP | reverse complement strand
CTGCTGCTGCTGCAGTCGGTGTTGAGGGCTTGTCCCTGGGAAAGAACAAGAAGAAGGGCAAGGGGGGTGGGGCAGACTCATGCGACCTACTGCCCTTCCTGGAGGACAGGCTCAATGCACGACTGGTGACTGTGGCCCAGCATCTCAGGTGGGTCCAGCATGCCGCATGTCCTGGGGACGTGTTGATGTTGACTTTATAAACAATGCTTCCGTCCTTGCTACTGCTGCCACAGCCAACCCTGTGTCCGCTGCATCCGCTGAGTCCGCTGCTGCTGCATCTGGCGCTGCTGCTGCACCCCTCATCCCCAAAGGCCAGGGCTGGAGGAGACCACGCCGGTGCCAATTGACGAGCTGAGTGATTTTGAAGACCAGGAGGCGTTGTGGGTCAACAGCAGCAAGCTGCAGGATGCCCGCAGTACACTGGAGTCAGCCAAGGACTGCATGGTGCATGCCAAGAAGTGAGTGCGGCCACCAATAGTCGACTCCTAGTCGCTGCAAGCTGAGCCCCAGCTTTATGATAAAGCGTTGAGTGTATGGGGGGTGAAGGTGGTTGCCTGCACTGTGATTGGTCACCGTCCAGACGGCTGCCAGCTCACCAATGAATTGTCCAAGGGTCTTGAGGGCCACGTGCTCAGGTCACAGAGCACCAACTACCGTCGATTCGAAACCACCCAAAACACCGCAGCACCTTTCTGAGCAAGCCAATGGCCATGATCACTCGCCCCAAACAGTCGGAGTATGCACATACAGCATCCAGCCAACCCTACAAAATAAAGCAGTGTGATACCTGGCCGGGAACCCCTGGACAACCTGACTGTCTTGGGCAAGGCATGTGTCACTGAGCAATATATATCTGTCTGCATCCCCACCATCCCGGCGCCCGTGCAGGTGCCACATCATCCTCACACAGCTGCAGCACCAGGCCGGGCTGGCAGAGTCAGGGCAGCTGACGGGGCCTGAGGTAGACCCAGACCTCTCCTGCTTTGCTGGCAAGACGGGGCCCTCCTATGGCTCCATGTCAGCCCTCACAAGACAGGTGGGCCCACTGCCCGGCAGCTACGTCTCTGGTTTGGGTACAGAGCGTTCACCCGGTGGGGTACGGTGTTTCAGACGGCTCGTGTAGACACAGGCCTGCACACGGCATGCACACCGCCGGTGCGCGTCCCGTCTGCAGACGGCCTGGTGTCGCATGATCAGGAGGCATTCATGGGGCAGTTTTGACGCACCAGAGGACCCCTCTACCCGGTAGACCACCCTGTGTGTGTGCTGCGCGCTCGTTTTTGGCCCCATAGTACTACATGGTGGCGACCTGCTTGTCAGCTACCTGTTGCAGCAGCAGGCTGGTCGAGGTTGTCAGCGGTACCAGAGAGGCTTTGGAAGGCATTGTACTGTCACCGTACGGCCACTGTACTGCCATTGTACAGTGCCACTAACTGCCAATGTGCTGCAACTGTACTGCAGGTGGAAGGTGTGAAGACTGCCTGGAGGCACTTGGTCCCTGGGCTGCTGCAGCAGCCGCCCACCTGGACATGCTGTCAGCGGTACCTGACCGCATGGACTATGATGGCAGCAGCAGCAGCAGCGGCAGCAGCAGGGCCAATGGAGGCGGGGTGCCTGAGGAGGGGGAGGGGGATGACGAACAGGCGTACCAGGGTGAGTCATGCTTGCATAATGGCGGGGGCTGCAGTGTTGGTTTTGCAAGTGGGAGAGTGTGCAGGAGTGCCGAGCCACGGCCTTACAGCTCAAGTGTTGAGCCATGATGTGCCATGCTGCGTCATGCTGTGACCTGCCGTGCCATGCCGTGCCATGCTGTGCAGGTGATGAGGATGATCATGATGACGATCTGTCAGGCATGTGTGACATAGACCTGGCCAAGATATGCTGTGCCGTGCTGTGCCGTGCTGCGTCATGCTGTGCAGGTGATGACAAGGATGATGACGATCTGTCAGGCATGTGTGACATAGACCTGGCCAAGATGATGCAGGATGATGATGTGGGCCCGGATGCAGGCGTGCTAATCAAGAAGCTGAGGTACACGTGCGGCCCTTTTCTGGTGTTTGCACGCAGTTGCGATGACTATATTGACGGACGATCATGAATTCAGTTATTGTACCTACGACCTGCTGATAGACAGCCGGGTGTGGGTGTCGTGCTCTGCACAACCCTTGCAGGACTCTGTGCAGGTGGCAGACGGCGCTCCATCCCCTAGCCATGATTTGATGGTAAGGAGGGCGTTGCTACTTTGGAGTGATTACTTGTGTGCCATGCTTTTCACAAGGGCTTCAGCATCTGTTATGAACAACAGCTCTGACCATTGCTTGCCTGCCTGCTTGCCCACCTGCCTCTATCACCCCTCTGATTGCATCCGTCCTGCAGGGAAAGCCTGCACTGCATCCAAACTTACCTGCAGTCCTTCAGCGACGCCAACCCAACCCTGCTGCACCCCAACGACCTCACCACAGCACTGCAGTCGGCGATGACTGCCGCTGGTGGTGCCGCCGCTGCTGCCAGCAGTGTCGCCGTGTATGACTTCAAGGCTCGGCAGCTGGCGGCCGCTGCCCCGCTGCTGCTGCGGCTGCTGGGCAAGTCGGTTGTGCTGCTGGTGATGTCTCTGCTGACAGGCCTGCTGGTGGCGGACCCTGCTGTTGGCAGCAGCATAATGCATGACCCAGGTGGGGATGAGGGCCCATAGGCAGGCTTGAGTAATGCAGGGCTATGCAACGCTAGAATATGCCATTATGGCTGGCGCCACTATGCAAGCATCACACAGCTGCATTATGCATGACCCAGGTGGGGTTGAGGGCCCATAAGCAGGTTTGGATTATCTTTGTCATGTCACAGCACCACCAGCAAAGTGTTTCAGATGGCAGTGTCTGACGAGACAATGTTTCATGCGTTGCGTTGCCAAAAGGATAACTGCAGAGCTACTTACCATATCAGCCTGTCCAACAGGCAAGTTTCCATGTGCTAGCTGCTCAGCTCAAGAAGCTCTTGCTGGTGCCACACAAAACCTGCCTGGTACCCCTTGACGAGCTTTCAAACTGGTGACCGGCACAGCGTGTCTTCTGCATGCACATGCAAGTTCTCATGTGCTGCGCTTCAAGGTTCAGGAGTCCTGCTGGTGTCACCCGCACCCTGCCTGGTGCCCTGGACGCTGTCAAACTGGTTATGTGTGTCCTGCTCATGCAGAGCTGCACGCTGCAGCAGCTAACCCCCACAAACGGTCTGCTGGTGTGCTGCAGCACTTCAGCAGCCAGCTGCTGCAGCAGGTGCCCTTCAGGGTCCTGCAGGCACAGGTACCTGTGTCACAGGCTGACGCTGACATTTCTCTTCTTTTCCTCTTCACCATGTGTTATTCCGGTGCAGTCGTGCCAGCGTGCCTGTGTGTAGTGCGTGCGCGAATGTGTACCCCAGTCAGTCATGGTAGTGGTGGCCTAGTGCATTGAGGAGCAGACCATGCGCAATGTAACACATGCACTGCTTCTACTGTTATGTGTACCTCCCACTCATGCCGCCGCCACCGCTGCTGCTGCTGCTGCTGCTGCTGTGTCGCGCAGGTGTGGCCTCACATTCCGGCCCCCTGCCTGTGGCCCAGGAGCATGCCCCCTCTGCTGAGCCCCAAGCTGAAGGCAGTGCTGCGGCTATTAGCGGACAAGCAGCGGCAGCAGGAGGGCTGGGCTGGCATTGTGTTTGTTGGGCGGAAGGTGAGGGCCGGGAGGTTGGGTGCACGGCCGTTTATCGCGTGCAGCGAATTGACCCTTTGCTTGTATGTCTGTGGCACCGCCTTGTGACAGCAGCCTCGGGATGCTCTTCCATATGTTGCCTTGCTCATACCAAACTGTCTATTAGTCTATCACCCTACTCCACAGATGTGGCCAAAGCATTGGCCAAGGCTGCAAACGACCTCAGAGGCAACCCACACTCCCAGTATCAAACACCGTGGATGTGGCTGCTGCCACATGCAACCGCAGTTGACTGCTCTGGTGCTGTTCAAGCTGATGAACAGCCTGCCAGACATGAAACAGCAGCTGCGGGCTGGGTACCTCGTTGGGGATACAGAGGCAGGGGGAGGCACGGCAGAGCTGGGCATGAGCCATTCGGTGAGTCGCAGCCTGTGGGTTCATGTGCAAGGCTTGCATGCGTACACGTCGCTCATTCATGGCTTGCACGCATGCGCACAGCACACAGTTCGGCCTGAAGGAGGACGCAGATCTTTCTAGCATTATGACGGTTCAAATCAGAAAGCACACAAGCTCAAGCCGAACACACCCACTTCCAGCCGTGTTGGAATATCTCCCAGCCCCAATGTGTCAATGGCTCTCTCTGTGTGCCTTGATGTGCTGAACCTTGGCCCCGTACCTCATCACCACCCCAAACCCCTACCCTTTGCGGTGTGTGGGTATGGTGTTGTGTTGGGTTTGTTGGGCACTCGGGTGGTATGCTCATTGCTGCTCTGCATGCCTGCAGGACCAGCGGCAGGTGGTGCGGCGCTTCAGGGGCGGCCAGCTCAACGTGTTGGTCTGCAGCAACATTGGCAGCGAGGGCATGGACTTCAGGCAGTGCCAGGTGGGCACTGCAGCTGGCCACAAACGCGGCTTGCTACTAGCTAGTAGTACTGGAATTTGTACGTGGGCCATCATAGCCCACTTTTGTAAGGCTTGCTAGCCCAGCCGAAGTCGGCAGATCTCACAGCTGCATGCCCAGCACTGCACAGTATGCATTGAAGCACTCAGACACTGAAACCCTGGCATTGATGCATCAGGCCTGGTCTCATTGCTGCCACGTCCTGAAGGTCGTGAAATGCCCAGCACACAATCATCTGACAGTTGCAGCAGTTTGGACCTACAGCTGCCTGCTGTGATTGTTGCTGCTGCCCGGCTTGCAGTTGGTGGTCGCATACGACCCACCCCTGGATGTGACGCTGTACATCCAGGCCAGGGGCCGGGCCCGTGCCCCGGGCAGCACCTACGCCTGGATGCTGCCCCGGCACCTGATGTCAGACGAGCGGTGCAAGATGCTCGAAAAGCATAACAGTCTGATTACGTGAGTGAGAAGTTCCTCGTCGGCTGCTCATTGGGTGGTACTTCATCTGTCTGTGTACTGCACATGGCATGCAGACAACTTTTTTTTGTCTGACTGGGGCTAACCCCAAACCTGTGATTAGTTGAGCTCGTTGTCCCTTGTGTGCTCCATGTACCATGAAGTTGGGGGCCAGCATGCCAGTCTCTGTATCATATGGCACTGCTTGCTTGACGAGTCTGCACTGGAGGTGATCGGAAGAACGTACTGACGACTGCATGCCATGCCGATGTCGTCAAATCAACCACTTAAGTTTGCAATCTTCTGTGCGGCTTGATTGTCCAACTTGCCGCTGCCATCTGCAGGGATGCATCCACCCTTGAGTCACATGCAGCAGATGTCTCAGTCGTGACCCGCAAGATCCTGCAAGCCAGCGGTGGTCGCCCGCAGCTGCGACACACGCACGCATTCCCTCACAGCCCCACCCACCTGGTCACTGCAGCTGGGGCTGTGGCAACGATGAGGCTGGCACAGGTGGTGCTGGCAGGCTACTGTGCAAAGCTGCCAGGGGCTGACAGGTGAGGACCCATCCAGGGTCAGCAGAGCAGCTGGTTGTACACTGTACACATGATGTATGCTGCCACTCCTTGTGCTGTCATTGCTCCCGCTGCTGCATCCACGACTGCTGTCGGTGCTGGAGCTGGGGCTGTCACTACAGCTCCGTGTGAGGCCACCACTGCTGCTGTTGCTGCTACAGGCTGTACATCCCCCAAGCTCTGTACAAGACTCGGGAACAAGACCATCCACCAAGCAAAGTCTTCCGGACCACCATCTACCTGCCTGCTGCTGCCTCACACAGTGGCGTGGTCCATGGAGACAAACAGACCAACAGCAAGTCGGCCAAAAATGCAGCAGCACTGCGGGCCATCAGGCAGCTGTACAGTGAGGGCAAGATGACGGACGTCCTGCACCCTGTATGGGTCAGCAACCGCAGGGCCAGGCAGCTGGGTGAGCAAAGCTGTGTGGAAAAGAAACGGCCGAGGGTCCTCTGCTTGTTGGGGAAAGTACTACTAAGAGTGTGCCTGTACAAGTGCTGTGCCCCAATGCTTGGCCATCCTTTGGTGCTACAGCATGTTTGTTAACCTGAACAGGGTTGGCAGGGTTGACTGAGTATGTGTGAGGTGCTGCTGACAACAACTGACCTGAGACCACTGCGATTGACAGGCACAGTACACACTTTGGAAGTGCTGTTGTGTTGTGCTGCGTTGTGTTGCTAATACCCGCAGCGGCCGAGGCCATCCCCCAGTTCCTGTACAGCAGTAGGCTGCAGGAGCCTCTGGGGCCACGCACCCTCAGGCCGCAGCTGCAGCCAGCAGTCACACTGCACCTCCACAGCTTTTGCTACACTGAGCAGCAGCAACAGCAGCAAGGGCCTATGCTCGACGTCCTGCACTTGGCTGTGGGTGCGCCTATGCGCTGCATGGCAGTGCCTGGTGCCAGCAGCAGCAGCAGCGGCAGCAGTGTGCAGACAGCAGCAGCTGCGGGTCAGCGCAACAGCTTTGGTGTGCTGACATGGGAGCAGCTGCCTGGTGCAGTATGCGCAAGTGCAGGCAGCAGCAGCAGTGGCTTGCGAGGCAGCAGCAGCAGTGGCAGCAGTGGGAGCAGTGGCAGCAGTGACGCAGCGCTGGAGTTCCCTGCCTGGTTGTCACTGGAGCAGCAGCAACCCTGCACAGTGAGGAGTACATCCCATCCAGGCCAGCAGCGCAAGCTGTCGTCGAACTCAGTACCGTACTGCGGCAGCCTTGGACCATGACTAACGACCTAGCTTGGATTTCTCAGCTGCTTGCTTGGATTGTGAAGTAACAAGTGACCATCTGTCACCATGTCTTGCCCTGCTGTACTGCCCTGCTGTACTGCCCTGCAACACTGCCCTGCTGTACTGCCCTGCTGTGCTGTCCCGCTGGTGTTTGCCACTCAGGTGCATGTGGTGTATGAGGGCCCAGTCACCCTTTCACACCAGCAGCTGCTTGCCCTGATGCGCTACCAACACATACTGAACAACACCATAAACTGGAGCAACAAGGTGAGCAAGGCCTCGCAGCAATGCAAGGCTGTGTGCTGTAGTCGCCAAGGAAGGTGGTCGCAACATCAGGATTCACAAGCATGTCGTCATTCACCAGCTACGCCGCACTGAAGCATGCTTTGTGTATGTATCGACCAACAGAAAATATGCACGAGCCGATTGTCCGGGACACGAAGCTGCGCTCAGTTGACTACAGCTGCACGCGATAGGCAGGCAGTCGCTGCGTCAAGCACCCCGATGCGCACACGCCGCGCAGCCATGTCGCGCAGGCGGTTCGCTGTCTTGTTGCGCAGCTTATCTCATTGCATATGTCCAAGACGCATGTTCTCTCGTATGAGCCCCGCCTCGCTGCCTCATGTTGTCGTGCAGGCGCTGCTCGGCTTGAAAGGCGGCAACGACGCGGAACAGGCCCAAGGCCTCCATCGGCAGTTTGGCGGCGCCTTCAAACCCCTCAACCCGGCTGACTTCGACAACAAGGCAGGCTTTACAGCAGCGGCTGAGGCAGCAGGGGCAGCAGCAGGTGGCCCGTCCGCAGCTGCAGCTGCACATGCACTAGAGGGAGCAGAGCTGTGCTACCTCTTCGCACCACTGCAGCAGCAGGGACAATTGCAGCAGCAGGGGTCTGGTGTGGACTGGCAAGCCATAGCAGCCATGGCACGGGGGTTGGTGCCTGCGGCTGAGTTGCTGCAGCAGCAGAGCCTGTCAGCAGGCCAAGCAGCAGCAGCAGCAGCAGCAGCAGCAGCAGCAGCAGCAGCAGGTCCTGGCAGCAGCTCACCTGCCGCAGCTATGGCAGCGGTCCTGGCAGGGGTGACAGCAGCAGGTGTGAACTCACTCTCACACTTGCTGACAGACCGTGTGCTGCTGGCGGGTCACAGCAGCCAGTTGTACCGCTGCCTGGCAGTAACAGGCACTGTCACACCTGCTACAGCCATGGACTTCAGCTGGAGTGACACAGATGCAGCAGGACATGCCAGCAGCAGCACTCCCCACCCAGCCAAGCGCCACCTGCAGGCCGCCAGCAGCCATGAGCAGTACTTCAGGCTGCGATACGGTGTCGAGGGGCTGCAGCCTGACCTCCCCATGCTGCAGGTGACTGAGTCAGGGCGGCAGAAGGCGCTACAGCTGATGACTAACCCCCTGAAGCCCCCAGTGCTACAGCCAGGCATCAAAAGGGCAGGGGTGGGGCACAGGCCTACAGACCTCAACACCCCTGATGCTGCAGCTGCTGCTGTTGACTTCAGCAGTTTATCAAGCAGCGGGGAGGGTGACACTGCAGCAGAAGCGGCAGCAGCAGCGCCAGACAAAGCCACAAGGCGCTTCGACAAGCTGTATTTGCCGCTGGAGCTCTGCTGGGTGTTGCCGCTGCCTGCTGCTGCATGGCGCGAGCTGCAGATGCTGCCAGCCTTCATGTTCCGCATCAACACCCTCCTGCGCCTGCGTCAACTGCAGCAGCAGATGGCTGTGCTGCCGCCGCCAGCCGGCGGCGGCAGTGGCAGCAGTGCGGCAGTGCTGCCGCAGCCGTCGCTGCTGCTGGCGGCGCAGACTGCCCCCAGTGCTGGTGAGTGCTTTGACATGGAAGGTCTGGAGTACCTTGGTGATGTGGTGCTCAAGTTCCTGGCCACCAACTACCTGCTGCAGGTGAGTGGTGTGTCAACCGTTGACAGCCCTGGGTCGCTTACTAAGGTTGAGGCTAAAAGATGCTTTGGCAGTGATGCTTTTGAGGTGCAAACGACAAGGCCCGGGTTCAAAACCGGTTATGCCTGTCGTGCGCAGAGTTTGAGTGTGGCCGGCTTTGATGCTGGTTTCCTTCCTACAAAATGATGCTTTCGAGGTGCTTCCTGATCGCCACGACCCGCATGAACCATGACCATTACGGTCCAGCTTCGGTTCGTCGCAGCAAGTATATATGGGGGGAGTGTTAGTTACATGTGGGCACAGTCGCCACTGCAAGAGTGGCATCACCCACCAGGGTTATGCATATATGTGGTGTGGTGTGTGTCTGTGACTGTCAAGGCTTCACTGAGCCAATGGCATGCTGTGATAGAGAGGGGGTTGTGGCACTGCAGCATTCAGCTGGCTGTGTGTGTGTTGCTGTCGGCATTGTGCTGCTGCCAGCAGGGGGTGGCACCCTACATGCTGTGCCCACAGCAGTGATCAAGGAGGTGAGTTATCTGGCTGACTGCATGTGTTGGTGCCACCCTGCAGGTGAGCCCCCCAGACAAGAACGAGGGGGAGCTGTCGGTCGACAAGGCCACAGCTATCCGGAACGTTCAGCTGGCCAGCATCGCGCAGCGCCCACACCTGTCCCTGAAGCACCACCTGCACCTGCTGCCTTACCAGCCTGATCTCTACACACCCACTGGTTACCTTCGCATGGGTCAGTCCAGCGCCTCAGTACCAACCATCAACAGCAGCAGCAGCAGCAGCAGTGGGGCAAGGGGGGTGGGGCCCATTGGTTTGCTGATACGCCCAGTCCAGGATTCGAAGCCGCGACCCATTGAGGACGAGCCGTTCACAACAGAGAAGGCGGGCAAGCGGCTGGCTGACTGCGTGGAAGCGCTGATAGGGGCGATGTACCTCTCAGCAGCAGCGCAGGGGACCAAGGCAGCAGCAGCAGCAGCAGCAGCAGCAGGGGCACAGGGGCGAGCAGCAGCAGGTGGAGGGAGTGTCCTGGGTGACTTGCCAGTGTCACGTGCAGGCCTGGCAGCAGCGGCAGCATTCTGTGAAGCAGCAGGCGTGTTGCCGCCAGGTGGGAGAGCCCAAGTTGTTGCTGATCGTGCGCCAGTGACTGTATGTGGTGTGTGTGCCACGGTGACTGGGCAATTCAAATCTTGATTTGCCAAACATGTTGAACTCACTCGGCATTCCGCAACTCAGCACACAACACAGCAGCACACCAGTTGGGTCGTCACAGCATAATTAGGACTGGATACATGTCATGCACAACAACACTCTCAACCTTCCCGGAAGATGGAATTGCCTGCTGCTGCTCCTGCTGTTCCTGCTGCAATCCTCATATTCTATCGTGCAGGGTCTGCTGTCCTAGCCTGCCAGCCCTGTTTGGATGCATTCACTGCCACCACCAACAGCAGCAGCAGCAGCCGCAGTCGGCAGCTGCCGCCAAGCCTCCAGCAGCTGCAGCAGCAGCTCCTGGGTCACACTTTCCTGCGCCCCTCACTCCTGCAGCAGGCCCTCACTCATGTGTCACACACTGGCGGGCCCAACTACCAGCGCTTGGAGTTCCTGGGGGACAGTGTGCTGGACCTATACGTCTCCAGCTGGCTTATGGTGGAACTCAGCCAACACCTGCAGGCGCAGGGCACGGGCAGGTGCGTGGGAAATTTTGGGGGTGTGGACGCAAGTGGTTTGGCGGTTGACTGGGACTGGATCTAATCAAGTAGAACGTAAACCGCGGTTGACGGTCGGTTGAAAAAAGTGGCGGGTGGCCTGATGGGGGATGCGGCGCTCAGGCAGCAGAAGCAGGGGCACGGCCCAGGGTTCAGTTTTTGTTGCTGCCGTGTTTGACAGTGGTACAGCATGTCCCCGCATCTTGCCCCACCCTCACAGTACTTGCCTGTTTGTGCTGCACTGCAAACTAATGTCGCCACTGCTGGAAAGCGCCTGCCTCTCACCATGACCAATTAACGGACCCCGCCTTACAAAAGGCTTCGTGTTTGTTATGCACTGCAACTTATTTCCTTTCCTTCCCGCCTGTTTCCTTTCTCCTTCCCGCCTGTTGCCTTTCTTCTCCCCGCCTGCAGCTCCACCCAGGTGTACGCCCCTGCGGAGCTCACCTGGAGGCGGGCCGCCCTCGTCAACAACATCAACCTGGCATGCGCAGCAGCTGCTGAGGGGCTGCAGGCCCACCTGGCTGCCCACAGCAGGCCCCTGATGGCGGTCATCACCCGTTTTGCTGCAGCACAGCAGCAGGCAGCGGGGCCCGCAGGACCTGCGGGCGCAGGTTCGAGCCCTGGTCGCGGCATTATTAGCAGGGCGGCAGACGGGCAGGCTGGGGCTTCTGCTGGCAGGGCAGGAGGGGCAGGGTTGGGGGGTGTCTTGGGGAACCTGCTGCGGGGTCCTGTCGTTGCAGCAGCAACGGGGGCGGGCAGCGGTGCGCAGGGAGGGTACATGGAAGGCTGCTGGGGGGAGGAGGACGAGGCGTTGTGGTGTGCAGTGTGGGAGACTCGGAGAGGGGGCAGCGCAGCAGCAGATGGTGAGGGTGACGGTGCTGCTGGTGAGAAGCCCTCCAAGCTGCATGCCCCCAAGGCCATGGCCGATATTGTGGAGTCACTGGTGGGAGCTGTGCTGGTCGACAGCAGCAGCGGTACAGGCAGTACGGCTGGCAGTACCGAAGGTGCTGGGCAGCAGTACAACTGGTACGTGGCGTGGAGGGTGGTGCAGCGGCTGCTGCCTTCACTGCACAAGTGACGGGGCAATGCCGCAGGTGTGACACCCTGGGTGCTGAATCTGGCACTGTCGTGCTGTGCCATGTCGT
>QAXK01010639.1:0-17462 GCA_004335735.1 Chlorella sp. KRBP | reverse complement strand
CTGCCGCGGCGCACCATGGGCGGCCCAAGCGCCAGGGGGAACCGAGCAGCACAAGCGGACCTGACTTCGGCCATGCGAACGCAGCCTCAGACTAGCAACGTGCACTAGCGTGAACTCTGCTTGGCGAGGCCTGCCTGGCGATCTTTTGTGACGGCTGCAGCATCATGACACCTGTCGTGAACGCTACGCAATGCTGCTGCTGATGATGATGATGAGGGGGTCGACACTGCCTTCAGCAGGGCAGGGCGAACGTACCAGGTCAGCCCCGCATCAACATTTTGCGCTGGATGCGTGGCAACAAACGCCAACGACAGTGTGCACATGTACATCGCCCCCCGGCCCCTACGCTAGCGCACCTGCAGCAGCAAGTCAAGCTCCCACAGCGCACTCAACACCCGTGCACCCCTACATTGAGTGACCGGTGCACCTGCTGCGCTTGCTAATGTGATTGAACACATCCCCTCCAGTATCCCAGCGCACCTGCTGCAGCAGGTCGAGCTCCCACAGCGCGTTGAACACATCCCTCAGCCCGATGCAGTACGGGTAGACCCGCAGCTGCATCACCCCACCACGTCCTCGACCCCGCTCCTGCCCGCGTTGCCGCTGCCGCTGCCGCTCCTGACGTTGGGCATCCTCTGGTGCTGTGGCCCCTCTCTCAGGCATCGCCTGCTTGATCGTGTCAGTGGCCTCCTGCTGTTGCTGCAGAGCGCTTGGCAGCGCCCGTCCCGACAGCTGCTGCCGCAGCTGCGTTGCTGGCTCCGCTCCCTGCCGCTGCTGCAGCAGCTGCTCACCCCCAACGCCCTTCCTCCCCAGCCCCCCCAGCAACAGGCTCCCAATCGTCCCCGACGCAGGCACCACTGCCCCCTCACCCCGCCTTCCTCCCGCGCCCCCACCGCCACGCGCCCTCCCCGCCCCCACACCAGACCTCACATCCGCCTCCCCGTCGCCTGAATGAGCCCCCCCCACGACCTCCTTGCCAAGGCGGCCTGTGTAGGCACCTCCCAGGAGCTCATCAAGGTAGTCCCCCTGCCACGCCTGCTGCGCGCCCGCACCACCGCGCCCTGCACCTGCGCCCTTCCCCTTGCCATTGCCATGCACGCGCACAGCCCCCGGCTCCGTTGCTTCTGGAAGGTACCGACCCAAGGTGCTCCTACGCTTCCCCTCCTCCTCCCAAAACTGTTGCTGTTGCTGCTGGTCCTGCTGGTCCAAGATGAGTGGGAGTTGCAGGGAGGAGCGCTGCGGTTCTAACTGCCCGGAGGGGCCGCCAAGCGTGGGCGTGGGGGAGGAGGTGAAGGCGTGCTGGAAGGGCTGCGGCACTTGCTCCCGCTTGAGCTGCACCATGTCCACCAGGCGCCCCTCCTCGTCCACCGCGTACCTGCGGGCGGTGGCCATCAGTGCGCAAGCGTGCGCTTTGAAACGTTTGTGCGGCGTCTGCCTCCCTCTGTGCACCCAGCTCAGTGCACGCAAAGCACGAGTAGCTACTTGCCTGTAGTCAGGGCCCCGGAAGAAATCGTCTGCGTAGCTTGGAGGCAGGCCGAGCAGCCGCGCCATCCCCACCTTGCGCCAGGTGCCCTCCAGCAGCAGCAGCCTGGCCTCTTCCAGCGAATGGAAGTAGCGGCCTTGCTGATGATGATGTTGCGAGTGGCTGCTGCTGAAGGCTGGAGGCAACGGCGTGTACGCGGGCGGCAGCGCGGCGGGTGTGCGCGGGTCCTGGAGGGCCTCATCGACGGCCCGGTCCTCCGCAAGCTGCCACGGCGGGTAGTAGTGGACGTGCTGGCCAAGGTCCTCAGGGTCATGCGCTTCGGGGGGCAGCCTGCGGCTCCGCACGGGCCTGCTCCGGCCAGTCTGCGGGACTCTGGTGACTGCGGCTGCAGCTTCGCCTGCAGCTGCGACTCGCATGGACGCTTGCGCTGCAAAGCTCGCGAGCTGGGGCGGATGGGCGGAGGGGGGTCGACAGCTACATCGCGCTCGGGAATGTGTGGCTGCAGTGCGCTGCTGTGCGCGTTCAAGTACCTTGCATTCCACTTCTCAGCTGTGGGTGCACACTTGGCTGTGGTGTGCGCCACGAGCGGCCAGGGTTCCATGCCCCATCCTGCGTCGGAGGCCAGCAAATCGGACACGGAGCCCCAAAGAACATACCTACGCCAGGACAGGTCACCATGTGCGGCAGCCGACGGCGTTGGTAAGCACGCACACGTCATCCGTTTCGTCAATCCTACCCCGGCCACAGTCTCGCCCTCGCACTCCCTCTCCCTCTCTCCCTCTCTCTAGAAAAGGACTCAGGATCGCCTCATCAGCCCTATCAACTCATGACTTGGTGGCGACGGACTTTGCCCTCCCGTCCGGGATGCTGAAGAGCACCACGGCCTGGCCCGGCTTGGTGGTGGGCACGTCCACAATGTAGTAGCCTTTGCGCTCCAGCTGCAGCACGTCGCCCTTTTGCAGCGCGCGCATGTTGGGGTCCCCGATCGCCGCCGTCTCAAAGCGCGTCACGGGGTTGACCAGCGCCTGCACACGCGCACGCAGCACGAAACATCACCAACGTTGTCGCGGCTGGGCCGCCCCGTTTGCAAGCGCGCACACACACACACACACACCACCGCCGACGTTGCACGTGCAAACGTGTGGAGCTCAGCATCTGGAGCGACGCTGTGTGGCAAGTGGAGCTGGTGCCGCGTGGTGCCGTCACTGCATGCTGGCCAGATGCAGGGCCACCGCGCAGGGATGGGCGCAATGCAGCAGCGCCCGTCACTGCCTGTCGCCACTTCTAAACATAATCATATTGCATTCACAACAGATGTCCTCCTCAACACCGCACTCCTCAACACCTCACCTGGAAGTCGTCGTCCTCCTCAATCTTCTTCTTGGTGATGAGGTAGTCAAAGTCCACCAGCTGCAGCGGCACCAGCTCGGCGCCCCTGGCCAGCCACGTCAGCTTCCACTTGGTCTTCTTGACGTCCCCAGCCAGGTTGAGTTCGGCGGTGATGCCCGTGACGGGCCCGTCGGGCGCGGCGCGCGTGATGGAGCGCACGATGGCGTTGCCCCAGTCCATAAGAGTCACCTCCTCGCCCTCCTTGAGCTCCTTGGCGTCCGCCTGTCAACATTTCAAAGGATTGGGCACAGGCATGGATGTTAAGGCACGCAAACAGTCCATCAGGGTCACATCCTCGCCCTTCATGAGCTCCTTGGCGTCCGCATGGAAATGAGCTTTGGCAAACGGAAAAGCACCAGGCAGGGGTGCAGATGCAGCACCATACGATTGCGGGGGCTGTGGAGCACTGTTGGGCACGATTGTCAGAGCGCAAGTCACGGCGTGAGCGGCATGCACGCCATGCACGCCATGTATACTACTGCCGCAGGCGTGAACGGCAGGCCTAGGGCTTGGCTGCTGACATGCCTGTGAAGTGCTGCATGCGATTGTTGCTATCCAGTCATCCCATGATCTCACCTGGTAGAGACAGATGTCTGCTGCCGTGCCTGTCAAGTGCTGCATGCGATTGTTGCAGCTATCCAGTCATCCCCCATGAGCTCACCTGGTCGAGCCAGATGTCCGAGGTGCGCACCAGCGTCTTCTTGCCTGCCGGCGCGTACTTCTTGTGCTTGGGCACCGTCACGTACTGCGGGCGACGAGCAGGAGAACAGGGCAGAGCAGCGGCTCTTAGAGTGTACCGGGCAGAGCAGGCGTGGTGCAGGGCAGAGCAGGCAAACAGGGCAGAGTAGGCATGGTGCAGGGCAGAGCAGGTGTGGTGCAGGGCAGAGTAGGAAAACAGGGCGGAGCAGGAAGACAGGGCAGAGCAGGCGCGGCGCACGGCGGCTCTTGGATTGTGCAGCGCAGGGCATGACAGGAGCCAGGCAATCGCCCTAACGCATCCCACGCACACGCCACAACAAGCACCCTCCCACTGATCTTTTGTGACGGCTGCAGCATCATGACACCTGTCGTGAACGTCATGCAATGATGATGAAGCACTCTCCCACCACAAAAGCGCACCTCAGGTTCCGTGGGGCCGTTGCTCAGCGTCACTAACACCTTGCCCTCCTCCACCACGGCCGTGTGGCGCGGGCAGACCGGGTCGATGATTTGCTTGTTGATGGACCAGATCTTGTCCCACTCCTGGTAGGTGACGTTCTTGCTGGCGCCTTGGCTGAGGATGTACTCACGCAGGGCCTCCATCTGCAGCCCGCGCCGCAGCACACCCTGCACGCAGCGCACGTGGGGAAATGTGCACGAGTGAGTGGCCCGGGTGAGCAGTGCTTCAATGTCGTCCATGCAGAGCAGCATGTGTTCTGGCGGAGCAATCTGAGCACGGGTCTGCGAGATGTGTGTCGTCTGACTGTGGGCTGCATGCTGTCTGTACTGTCAATTAGAGTTAGAGTGCCAACACCTGGACCATGGATGCAAGCCACGGGCCACCTCACCTGCACCGTGGGCATGCGTGGGTCTGACCAGCCCGTGACGCGCCCAGTGTCCACAAACCACGTCAGCTTGCGCTTGCTCAGCACCGTGTTGACAAAGTTGAGCCTGCGTGCACCACAGCAGGGAGCAGCAGCATGAGGGGACAGTTCAGAGCCGGGCGAACCACAGCAGGGAGCAGCAGCATGAGGGGCCAGTTCAGAGTCTCCACCTGCGACTGACCAGCTCTGAATTCATTGCAGCGACAACCGCCGTTCCGACGTTCCAACGTTCCGCACAAGTGCATGCCCATGCAGTCTCACAGTGACGAAGACGCTGGACTGTAACCAGCGCTAAGACTGCCGCGTAGCGTGCCCCTAAAGCTACCACACAGTCAGCGGGAGCTCAACCACTGCTCGCACCGTGAGTAGTCCCAGATGTGGACGTTGGGCAGGCCCTGCCACACCTTCTGCATGATGGACAGCACCCAGTAGTACTGCTCCTCACGATCCTGCACAGGGAAACAGCAGCAGCGCAACGATGCGTGTCGTGCATCCACCGCAGCTGAGTGGGCAGCCACAAGTGCCCACGAGCAAGCTTGGCTCGAGCCTGTGCTGCGTGCAGTTTGTGCGTACAGTGGCATATCATGCCGTACACAGCTGTCTGGTGCTACCAACGCACTACTATGGCGACTGTAGCCCACCAAAAGCACTACACTGTGAAAGGAAGCGCACCTTGTACTCGGATGTGCACAGCGCAACAATGATCATGATGATGACGCCCACTGAAGGCACGACACCGTAAAAGGGAACGCACCTTGTACTCGGATGTGCGCAGCGCGTGTGTGACGCCCTCCACAGAGTCCACGTAGGGGCAGGCGCAGTCGTATGTAGGGTACACCTGCAAGGGCCAACGCAACGCCCCGCTTGCATAGCGTTTAGGTGCTGAGCCGGAATGGTTAGCCACAGTCGAGCCCGGGGCGTGTAGGCGGCCACCAAGCCACGCCCAACAGGATCGGCTGGTTGAGCAGCGGAACGTGGGAGTTGGAGACACGGCGCAGGTACGAGCACGAAGCCAGCGCACGAAGCCAATGCACGAGGCCAACGCACAACGCCATCGCACGAAGCCAGCGCACCTTGTACCTGGTGCCAGTGCGCCAGTGCGGCGTGAGGTTGCAACGGAAGGCCACGGGGTCCCGCATGGCGCCGTTGAGCGACTGCATGTCGGCCTTGAAACGGATGGCCGTGGTGAGGCCCACCTCGCTGCCCTTCTTCATCTCCTCCCAGGCCGCCAGGTTCTCGGCCACGGTGCGATTCCGGCACTTGCTCTCCACCTTGTTCATGCGCTCCTGCAACAGGCAGGGGCCAACAACAAGGGCAATGCGCTTTAGCTTAGTGCAGGTTCGATTTGGGGCACGGCCGCACTCATTCACGCCTGGCGCAACGACATGAGCACGACAGGGCAGGTGCTCATTTACCAAAGCGCTGAACAACTCTTGCCACCCAGGCGCTCCTGTCGAGCACACTGCTGTGCCTGCTGCGTGCGCCTCCACTTCCTGCCCCCCAAAAACGATGCAAAGCGGCCAGCACCAGCACGCACCTCGCGCATCTGCTCCACCGGCGTGTCGTCAGCGTACAGGTAGCCCGCCTTGATGAGCCGCTCGCCCATGTCAAGCAGCTCGGGGAAGTAGTCGCTTGTGTAGGTCAGCTTCTCATACCTGCATGTAACACAGTAAGGTACGGTACGCAGCACAGTACGGTACGGCACGCAGCACGTACAGAAAGCAAAGCGTCGGGCATGACGCCGGCCTCACATCCAGGCCGATGGCACCCTTTCATTCAAACAGCACACAGCCAATCCCGCCGCGTGTGTGGTCAGGTGGGTGTATGTTGTGCGGCGGGCATGAGACCAAGACGGCCCAGCCTGGGACCCCCAGGTCAGCATACAAGCAGTGAACGGTATGCAACAGCCGCCGGGTCTGCAACACTACAACATTTGCGCCCCTACCTCAGGCCCAGGTCTGCAATGTCCTTGAGGCAACACCACAACAGTGGGCCCTACCTGAGGCCCAGGTCCGCAATGTCCTTGAGGATGTTCTCCACAAACTCGTCCTTCTCCTTGCTGGGGTTGGTGTCGTCAAAGCGCACCAGCAGCTTGCCCTGCGCAAGCAAGGAAGGAGGCAGTGCAGCACGGCAGCAAGGTGAGGGCGCGCGACTGCGAGGCAGACGTGCACTCACTGCTGCTCACTGCCACATCAAAAACAAGCAAGCAAGTGGGGCACAGCACAGCACAGCACAGCACGGCGGCAAGGCAGGTGAGGGCGCGCGACTGCGAGGCAGATGTGCACTCATTGCTGCTCACTGCCACATCCTACAGCTCGGAGGGAGCACTGGCAGGGCGCTGTCATATTGATAAGCGAGCCTACTGGGTTCCCAGGATCCCACTGTTATCAACACTGTTGCTGCCAGAGGATAGAGGGCTGCTTGCGTCCACCTCGCAGCACTACTAGCACCTTGCGGTGCACGGCGGCAACACTCTTGACTACGCCCTGCCACTTACCTTGTACATGTCGGCAAAGAACTGGTTAAGCAGCGCCGCCTTTGCGTGGCCAATGTGCAGGTAGCCAGAGGGCTCCGGCGGGAAGCGCGTCACCACCTTGCCCTCCTGAGCGCCTGGAAGCTGGATGTCAAACGAGCCTCCGGCGTCTGCACGACCGCAACAGTGAGGTGAACATGGAGGCCGCAAGTGCGTGCGTGCGCGAGGGAGGGCATGGGAGCTATCCGCCTGCATGCGCTCGTGCTGGGGCAGCGGCGTGCTGTCCATGGCTCTAGCTCGCCGCCTTTAGCTCAGGATGCCTGTGCTGTTTGTGCTGGTGCTGCACGCCATTCCGCAGCCTGACAAGATGCCCCCAGTTCCACCTAGCTGCATGCCAGCTCCAGCGCGCCCCGCACACACCTGCACTGCGCGTGGCGTTGCCGCCGCCGCCCGCCGCCGCTGCGCCGCCCCCTGCCGCCACCGCCCCTGCTCCCGCTGCATTGCCGCCAGGCCCGGTCCGAGTGGGCGGGGCGTTGGCCATGCGGGCCTTCTTGCTGTCTAGCGCTAGGAGCTCCTGCTTACACACGCATTTACGACATAGCACAAATGCCCGAGATTGTCACCGAGATCGTCACTGCAGCTGCTGGGAGGGAGGCTCGTTCACCACCCCTGGTGGCACCGCGCTCTCCACGTGGTGCACCGTCCCTTCAGCCGCCATACCTCGACAGCAGCCTTGCTCTCTGGCAGCTCCGCCACGTGGTCAAACAGCCGCGACAGGTGCGGCACCTTGCCGCTTGCCTTCTGCTTCTTCCACAGCGGCAGCGCTGCGTGCAAACACGACCGCGCACAGCCAGGAACCGGACGCTGAGATGGCCTTTCCCCATCGTCGTGCACACACCGCTGTGCTGCCAAGTTGTGCCCTGCACTGCGCTGCGCTGCGCTGCGCCGCACGTACCTTGGAGCTGGCCCCACAGCACCACGTCCGCTAGTGTGAGCGCGAACCCCACCAGGTAGGAGCGGAACGCCAGGTAGCTGTTGAGGGAGGTGAGCACTGCCTCCACGCCGCTGCCCATCACCACCTCCTTGGCCACGTAGTCCACCCACTGGTCCACCTGCGCTTGCCGCGGCACGCATTGCGCCCACGGGTCGTCGCCGTCACCACGCGCTGCCACACCAGCTGCTTGTCCAGTGCACTACACTGATGATGCTGCTGATGATGATGATGATGCACTTGCCAGAGTGGCATCGAGGGCGTCCGAGGGCAGCAGCGTGTTGGCCTTGGCTCCGGCCCGCGCCAGGTAGCGCACTATGAGCGGCGTGCCAACGAATTGCTCCCTGCGCGTTGACAGCAGCGATATCCGCTCAGCCGAGGCCCCTGGGCTGCACGGCACGGCCATCTACGAGCAGATCGGCGCCGCCACACCACGAGCCAGGCGGTGCCAGGACGCGCGCAACTCGGCGTGCAGGCTGAACCTATCGATCTGGTGCCGCTGCAGTGCTCACCCCGAGGGGAACGTGAGGGTCACGACCGTGTCCTTGGTGCCTTTGGGGTCGGTCTTGTGCTCCACCGCTGCTCCGGAGAGCTTGGTCACGGCCATGGACGCGTATGGCACATTGCGCTCCCAGAAGGTGACCACAGGCAGCTTGCTGCCACTGCCGCTGGCCGCCGCCATGCTGCTGCTGGCCCGAGCGCCCGCCAGAGGTCCTCCAAGCAGGGAAGGCTGTGCTTGCTGCAGGCTCCTGGCTGCTGCTGCTGCAGCGGGGAGGAGCTTTGTGAGGAGGAGTGTGTTGGTGGACTGCCAGAGGCGGCCCTGCATCAATCTCTGCCCTCTTTGGAGGGCGGCGCTCGGTGTCACGTACCACGCCATGCGTACACACAACCATCAACATCCGCATCATCAGCATCAACATGGAGCGGACGTTATGACAGACTGTCTGTCCGTGAGAGAACTCGAGCTGCGGCCGCGACCCTTGAGGTACGCACGAATGAGGTGCCACTAGCTCCACCGCCTAGGTTGACTTCACTATCTGCCCACATGGTCTTCCATTAGTCATGATGCGGCGCCGCGCCGTCATCGGCGCGCCCACCTTATGCCAGGTTTAGGAAGCCCTCAGGCCCAACAGTCTTGTCACGCAAGGAGTGTGGAGGCACGCACTGCATCCCCATTGGCTGCTGAGGCTGGCTGTGCGTGGCGGCACTCTCAGCGGAGTGGTAATCAGTTGGCCCACCCGACCTGTGCCATTCCCTTCGAGCGCGCAATAGACGCCCGCGAGCAGGCACGGAGAGCAGGGCAGCGCACAACGCGGAGCAGTGCGTGCGCTCATGGCTGACGACAAGAAGAAGCAGGAGGCCGACGATGCGAAGCAGTCGAAGGTGAGCTCGACAAACGCCAGGACGGCTTACCAAGCGTGTGCGGCCACGCGAGTAGAGCAGCCCAATCGCACGGCGGCTGTGGGACGACCCGGAGGCACTTCTGGGCGAGGTTCCGAAGCTTTCGTTGCGCGCTTCCGTCGGCATCGCCCAGGGGCAAAGGCACACGTCATCTGTCCGAGGGGGAATTGGGCTCGGCGCGCGCGCAAGCGCATTTCCTCATGCCCGTTTAGAAGGGCCTTGAGGCTCCACAGCAGCACACACCGTGCATAATAGTCATTCCGCCCAACCGTCGCGCACACGACGGCACGCACCGGCCTCCTCCACACTCCTCCAGCAGCAGCGCAGCCTCAGCCGCCCATTGGCGTTGCCACCCACGATGATGCAGGCCGGCCCGGCACGCGGCCAGCTAGCTGACAAGCTCATCGGCTATGGCGACCATGCCAACCACACGTGGATGGACCGCCTGGGGGAGACGATTGACGCCTACTCCATCCAGCGGCCAGAGGTCGAGGTGGTGTACAAGAACCTCACCATTACCACGCAAGCGCTGGTGGGCTCAGCCGGCGTGCCGACGGTCATCAGCCCCGTGATTCACCTCTTCAAGGTGGGGATAGCAACAGCTAGTGCAGCACAGTGCAGCACACCTGTTTTGCTGGGCCACACGCGGGGCGCCTGGGGCCACTGGCAGCCACTCCTTACCCGCACTTTACCCGCACCATCCAGCCCAACTTGCAGCGCGATGCAGCGTACAATCGTGTACTGACCTTCGCGTATTTGATCCACTGTGGCCGCCCGCAGAAGCTCTTCCGCATGTCCAACCTGGAGGAGAAGGAGCTCAAGCTGCTGGACAATGTCTCGGGCGTGCTCAAGCCGGTACGCCTTGCAGCCCGCTCACCCACCCAGCCTTTGCATCCTAAGCAATGCCGGGCAATGCCGGGCAATGCATGGGCAATGCGTGACCCTCGCGTGTGCGTCGTGGCCAATGCAGGGGCGCCTGACGCTGCTTCTGGGCCCCCCAAGCAGCGGCAAGAGCACGTACATGCGTGCGCTGGCGGGGCGCCTCAAGGACGCCGAGGGCCTCACGGTGCGTGCGTTTCACCTCATCGTGCTGTGCTCTACTTGCTTCACAAGCCAGCCAGCGGCCTGATGCTGCTTGGAAACACGCTTCCAGGTGCCGAGTACTTGGCGTGCGCATCAACAGGTGCAACATCCAACAATGGGTGCCGCTGCGTGGCGTGGTGTGCGTTGCGCAGAGCGAGGGCGACATTTACTTCAACGGGAAGCACGTGCGGGAGTTTGAGCACACGCGCTCCGTGGCGTACGCCGCCCAGATGGACAACCACGAGGGCAACCTCTCGGTGCAGGAGACGCTCGACTTTGCCTACCTCTGCACGGTGAGCGTGTGAGCGTGGTGGCTCGCAGCAGCGTGCCAAGGCAGGCCAGCGGTGGCAGCGATTGCGAATCGGCGGTATCCAGCAGCGGGATGCTGACGCGGGATTTCCCGGGCCGGCAGGTCTGCCGGCAGCCCTGCCGGTGCCGAGCAGGACGGCAGGGTGGCCAGCAGGCCTGCCCGGAGGGGACAGAAGGACCGCAGGACGGTCCTTCCTCCCGCGCCGCAGCGTCGCTGTTTGCACGCTCTCACGCCTCTGCTGTTGCTCACGCAAAGCACGCAAGCCGATGATGATGAACCGCCGGTTGTTGCTCTTGGTTGCAGGCTGGCACGCGTTTGCCCCACACAGCGTGCCGCTGCTCGTTGCGCCGCTGTTTGCTCACGCACAATGAACCACCTTTTTTGCTCGTGGCGTTGCTCTTGGCAATTGCAGGCTGGCACGCGTGGGCCCCGGTTCGACCTCCCCAGTGAGCTGTACAGGAAGAAGCTTGAGGCGCAGCAGGCTGGCCTCAGGCCCGACGTGGAGAACCAAAAGGGTGCGTTGCGGGCATGCATGTGTGGCCAGCAGGGAGGGGAAAAGGGTGGTAGCAGCAGCTGCACACGCACGCGGGCCCTGTGACCTGTGCCCTAACCCTAACCTGTGACTTGTGCACTAACCTTAACCCTAACGGTTCGCATTTCAATACTGTATGCAGCGCGTTCCTCGGAGGAGGGCTCGAGCGACGCCGACGGCACGCCCCTCTCCACCGCGGCAGCGCTGCAGGGTGCCCCGCAGCCCAGCTCCGCCAGCGCCCACGCCAACGGCGACGGCCCCAAGAAGCACAGCGGCAGCGGCAGCCACGGCGATGCCGTTGGCCAGGGGGCACTGCAGGGCAACGGGCAGCAGCACGGGCACGGGGAGGGCGGCGTGCTGGGTGGGATCAAGAAGAAGCTGAGCAAGCGGATGCTGTCGCACCGCGCGCACCAGGACCCCAGTGTGCCTATGGATGAGTTTGAGGAGACGCTTGCTCAGGTGCGGAGGTGGCTGGTGGTGGCTGGCGTGTGTGGGGTTGGGAGAGGGGTGGCGGGTGGCGTGGTTGGTGTGAGTTTGCGGAGACGTTGACACACAGGTGCATGGGCGGGTGATAGTGCCGTATGGGGACGGGGGATCGTGGGTGGAGTGGCTTGCTTTGGCCGTTGCTTTGGCCATAGCAGCCCAAGGCATCCCGAGAGATGAGATCCTGTGTGTGATGCTTTGATGACTGCTGTTCGGTGTGCGTTTTATGCGGTGAGAGGCTGTGAGCCAAGGCGCGTGTGTGTGTGTGCGCACCCGTGGTGATGGCAGGTGTGGGGCACGGGCGTCAAGGTCGACGTGGTGATGAAGCTGCTGGGCGTCTTCCACTGCCGCGACACGCTGGTGGGCAATGAGATGCTGCGCGGCATCAGCGGCGGAGAGCGCAAGCGCCTCACCTCGGCGGAGCAGGTGTGTGGCGCTCGCTTGTGAGCGGAGCAGTGTGGCACGGGTGGCAGCCTGTGGTGCAGGACGACGTACGCATCACTTGCAGCCTGTGGTGCAAGACGCCGTACGCCTCGCTTGCAGCCTGCTGCCGCCCTGGCAGTGGTGGCGCCTGTCGCTCTCTTGACACATTTTGTGTTTGCTGTTGATGCGCCTGCTTGTGCCGCAGATGATGGGCCCCCGGTCTGTGGTGCTGCTGGACGAGATGAGCACCGGCCTGGACAGCGCCACGCTCTTCACCGTCATCCGCTGGTTCAGCAAGGTCAGCACCAGCAGCAACAGCTGCCTGCACGCTTCTGTGTTCCGCGTTGTCCTACGCCTTTTCCTGCGAGTGCCATGCGTCTCCTACGCCTGGGGTCCCGTGCTGCTTGTCACTGCACACATCAACGGTTGTAATCAGGCTCTTGAGCTCTTGCCTCTGCTGCCGCTGCCATGTTGGTCCACGTTGGTCGCAGTGGTGCCACGCCAGCCACACCACCATGCTCATCTCGCTGCTGCAGCCGCCACCAGAGGTCTTCCAGGTGAGCGGGAACACAGACGTCGCGCACACCTGCACCGCTGCTATGCCAAGCAGCCATGCCCGGTTGACGGCAACATGCAACAAAACGAAGCACCTGCAGCAGCACGGCAGCCTCCCCTTTTACTCTGGGATGGCACCGCCTCTGTTGCTCTCAACACGCGATTGCATGTGAAGCGCCCTTGAGGCGCCGCTGCACATGCACACGCTCATCTGACTCCTCACTGCACATTCCCTGTGTGCCCTGCCCGCGCAGCTGTTTGACGACGTGCTCATCTTCACGTCGGGCATGGAGGTGTACCACGGCCCGGTGCAGGACGCCGTGCCCTTCTTCGCCTCGCTGGGCTTTGACTGCCCACCGCGCAAGGACATCCCCTCCTTCCTGCTCGAGGTCACCACCGCCAAGGGTGCGCCCATTACAAGCTGTTGAGCCGACACTGCTGCCAGCGTGTACGCCTGTGTGCTGCACAGGCGCAGTGGGTGTCCTGAGCTCACGCTTTGCCTCCCTCCCCACCCTGCTGCTTGTGCCGCACGCACGCGCAGGTCAGCACCAGTATGCCAGCCCACAAGCGTTTGTGTCCAGTGCTCACGCTTTGTCCCTTCACCCACCCACACACCTGCTTGTGTGCTTTTTGTTGCACGCACGCGCAGGTCAGCACCAGTACGCCAGCCGTGAGCTGCGCAGCAAGCACAACCTGCCCTTGGACGGAAAGGACTTCCACAAGGTGAGCTCGTGCTTTTTCTTGATCTCTCTCTATATACATACTCAACAGAGTAGAGCACTCCTGCGCTTTCGCAGTTTTTGGCATGTGGCGGTGGACGGAGAACGGTGTCAATGCGTGTGCCTGCTCAACCGTGACCCGTGTGTGTGTGTGTGCAGCTGAGCATCAGCAACAAGCAGCAGATGCTGGTGCCGATTGAGGACATGCGCAAGGCCTTCTGGGAGACGGACAAGCACGGGGTGGTCATGGCTCAGGTGAGCACACACGAGGGCAGTCTCATCTTCAGGCTTGCTTGCAGGCGTTCACGGCAGATGTCACAAGGGCAGTATGGCCAGTATAATATGGCTCATTGACTGACAGGTGCTGCAGATGCTTTTACCTGCGTGGGCCCAGTGTGTGATCTTGTTGTGCTGTGGCCGTGCACACAATCGTGTGCGCAGGAGGTGGCGTCCGCGCCCTTGTGCTGTTGCCAAACCTGACGCTTGCAATGTTGCTGTGCGCACCATCGCGCAGGAGGTGGTGTCCGCGCCCTACACCAAGCCCAACGTGCACCCGCACGCCGTCGAGACGTCCAACGCCTACCCGCTGACGCCGCTGCAGTGCATCGCCGTGGCCGCCAAGCGCCAAATCACGCTGGTGCTGCGGGACAAGGTGCTGCTGCGCGGCCGCATCATGCAGGTGAGCGCTCTCGCACCTTGCTCACCCTTTTCAGCCTGCATTTTTCGCCGCAATATGGCACCGCCGCTGCTCAGTTGCTCATGACGATGGTGGACTGTGCTGACGGTGCGCTCCGCTCGTCGTTTGCCTGGACACGCAGGTGACGGTCATCAGCTTGCTTTGCGGGTCCCTCTTCTACCAGCTGCCCGTGTCGCTTCCAGGCGCACGCTCCTTCTTCGGCTTTGCCTTTCTGGTCAGCCTCTTCATCAACTTCGGGTGAGCCCTCGTCATGTGTTCGTGCTTGTGTGCTCTTTGCCTGTTGCTCTGCTGTCAGCTCGTCCACGAGCAGTAGTTCGATGGTGCGCCTTGTGACGTGCTCACCTCACGGCGTCTTGTCTCCACGCTCCCTCCCACACGCAGAGGCTTCCCCCAGCTGCCGCTCACCATCGAGGCCAAGAAGGTGCGAGGAGAGAAGACACAGCTGCTGCTTTTGCTTACGCACCCTGCGTGTACATATGCTGGCGGCGGTGGTGGTGGTAGCAGCCTGAGCAGCGTGTGCCATGCCGCACCTTGCGTGTTGCGCAGGTCTGGTTCAAGCACCGCAGCAACGGCTTCCTGCCAGCCTACGCTCAGGGCCTGGCCATGGGCATTGCGCAGGTGAGATGGCCTGCCTGACTGCATGACTGCCTGCTCTCGTTTCAGCTGAGTTAGCCAGGCGCCGGCACACCCTTAAACCCGAACAGCCGCCCCGGCTGAAGGCATGCAACAACAACAACAACAACACCGTGAAACGCTCACTTCAGTATTACATTTCTACAACTCACGTTGCACGTAGATTCCGCTGTCCATCATCGAGTCCATCGTGCTGTCGCTGGTGCTCTACTTCATGGTGGACCTCTACCAGACCGCCGGGCACTTCTTCACCTTCTACATCTGCACGTTTGTGCTGAGCATGAGCTGCTCGGCGCTCTTCCGCTTCATCGGCTGCGTCTGCCCCAACATGGTGAGTCAACGAGGTGCAGGCGCACACGACAACCTCTTTCGCATTTCTTTCGCCCTTGTCGCCCTTGCAGCGCAATGGCTCCTGTGGCAGGCCTTTGCAGGCCTGATTTGCTATCCCTGAGCAGTGCTGCAGCATGCGGTGTGGCGCTCACGCTTGTGCTCGCTGTGTGCCCGTTCACGCGCTTGCAGACGATTGCCAACGCGGTGGGTGGCCTGACGCTCGTCACGCTCATCATCACGTCCGGCTTTGCCATCGTGCACGGCGACATCCCGCCCTGGTGAGCCCTTGGGTTGCATCTGATTGGATTCCTCCCGCGCAGGTACAGCAGATGGTGTGAGAAGGCTGCCTCATGTATGGCCCGCAGCTTGCCCTGCACCTGCACGCAATGTGGTAGAGGGGCGGTGCAAGCAGGCTGCAGGGCCACTGCCTCACGCTACCTCATAACGTATGGCCTGCGCCTTGCCTTTTGCACTTACTCGCAGGATGATTTGGGCCTACTGGATTTCCCCCTTCTCGTGGGCTCTGAGAGCCTTTGTCATCAACGAGATGATGACGCCCAAGTGGAACGTGAGCATAGTTTAGTCTCATGACAGCACACGACGTGTTTGTGTGGGCGTACACATTGTCGTTGGCAATGTGGCAGGCGTGCCGCGCCTGCTGAAGCTGCTGTGCCTGTTCTGGCAATGCTGGCTGCTTGCCTGTGCAGGACGTGCCGTACCCCGACAACCCGTCCATCGGCCTGGGCGAGGGCGCGCTGCAGTCCTTTGACTTCTACACCAGTGAGCACCCAGCCAACTCTGTCCTCCCCTCTCTCCCCACCAGCCCCTTCCTGTTTAGAGCTTGAGTCACTCCTTGTCACAACAAGCCACCTGTGCTCTCAAAGTTGGTGCCGCTGCCACTGCCTGTTGCCATCCGCAGCGCAAGGCTGGATCTGGTACAACGTGGCCTACCAGATGGCGCTGTACGTGGCGCTCACCATCGGCGCCATCCTCTGCCTGTGGCTCCAGGTCCCGGAGCAGCCGCACGCCACGGTGCGACGCAGCCACACTCGTCTCTGTTGTGCCCTCGTTCTCTGGCCTAATGCACACACCACACAGCACACACCTCAACTCACCCTCGGCCTACACGAAATGCCCTGGTGTTGCTTTCGCAGCTGCCCGACGAGTCCGCCGTCGCCGAGGCGCGCGCCATGGCCGAGCAGCACCGCGCGCAGCTGGCCGCCGCCAGGGAGGCCGCGCTCAACGCCGCCGCCGCCGCAGGCCCCGGTCCCGTGAACAGCGGCACCGACTCGCCGCACGGCGCCAAGACGCCCAAGAGCGACCTCTCGTCGCATTCGCTCAGCGCCCGGCAGGTGAGCCTTCCTTTCCTTGTCCTGCACCGCCCGTCTCGCTGGTGTGCCATCCACAGCACGCGTGCGGGTGGCGAGCTCGCACTGGCTCACCCGCACTCGTGTGTGCGTGCTGTGCTGCAGCGCAAGGGCGGCGGCATCGAGGTCGACATCGACATCGCCAGCAGCCTCGAGTTCACGCCAATCACCCTCGTCTTCAAGGACATCGGGTGAGACTCCTCGCCTCGCAGCCCTTCTCTTCCACCAGTCTGCAAGCTTGGTTACCTGCAACGCCATCACGCCAAATGCCTGACCCGGCATCCCACACTTTCCCGTCCTGCCCCGCCTCCACCTCCACCCTGTCCGCAGGTACACAGTGCCCAACCCCAACTACTCACGCAAGGCCGCCCGCGCTTACGCCGCCGCTTCCCGCCAGGCCTCCCGTCAGGCGTCCCGCCAGGCGTCCCTTGAGCTCCCCCCCAACAAGCACGCCACCACCGGCAGCCGCCAGGCCTCCGGCGCGCTGCCACCCGCCATCACCGGCAGCCGCCAGGCCTCCGGCATGCTGCCGGCCGACGCCGAGGCTACCGTCGCGCCCTCGCCCACCCTGCCCCCCGCCGCCACGCACAACGGCACCACGCACCTGTCGGCGCACGCAACGTCACCCGAGGCGGCGGCGGCGGCGCAGGCTGCGGCGGCGGCGCAGGTCGACATGCCGATGGAGGCGAAGGAGAAGCTGCAGCTGCTGACGGACATTACGGGTTACGCCGAGCCTGGCGTGCTCATGGCGCTCATGGTGCGTGTGGCTTCTCACGGAAAGGAAGCTCAGGAAAGAAAGAAAGAAAGGGGACGCGTAGTGTGACTGAAGAAGCTGTGCTGCGGGCCCAAGCTACCGTGGCTTCTCAGGAGCTGCTGCATGTGTCCTGTTCCACAAAGCATTTGTGCTAACTGCGTGGCCTCGGGCGGCAAGCCACAGACTCGAGTGTTGACTGGTGGTGCCTGCTCGCGTGTGCATGTGTTTGCGCACCGCAGGGTGGCTCGGGCGCCGG
>QAXK01010631.1:0-10614 GCA_004335735.1 Chlorella sp. KRBP | reverse complement strand
TGGGGGTGCCTCACGTGGTCTGTGAGGGCCCATGTGCTGTGACCCGAACCAATCCCCTGCTGCCACCAGGAAGAAAGGCCCCCGAAACCTGCCTGCATCAGGAATATGGCATCAGCTAGCCAAACGTGTTATGCAACTTGTGCACTGAATCCAATGCTCCACCCAAAAGGGAAAGACGATGATGGTCGCCGTATTCTGTTGCTGGTCCTTGGAACTGCTGTGTCGCTGAGCATGGCGTCCAGAGATGTGCCTCACAACACCATGCATGCGGGTTGACCCTTGTTGTGAGCGACTGAAGTGCCCTGTGCCTGTGTGTTGGTGTGTGGGTGTGTGTGCAGGCGATTGTGATCCAGAACCTGCGACCCAAGATACCAGAAGGTAGGTGCTCCTCTTGCATGGCATGCATCAATGTCTTGCTTTTTGGCACCGTAGTGTCGATATGCGTTGGGAGGCTGTGAGCCTGAATGCAGCTTCTGAAACTGGGTTCATCTCAGAAAATGGTACAGCCTGCTATGCAGTGATGTGTCAATGCAGGGCTTCAGCCAGTTTAGTGGCCGCTGCACATACACCATGAGGGCCAAAGGCATATGTAAAAGGATGCAGGTCTGCTGGTTGTACCACGCAATACCTTTGCACTCCTGCTGATGCTGATGCTGCCTGTCTGCGTCACCTTGCAGGCATGCCTGCTGACTACCAGCTGCTGATGGAGCGTTGCTGGTCCTCAGACCCCGCAGACAGGCCCCCCGCTGACAAACTGCTGGGCTGTCTGTCAGTCATGGCGGCTGAACGCAGCCGGCGGCTCAACCCTGACGCCCCCGCCTCCCCATCAGCCACCCCTGCCGCCGCAGCCGCCGTCGCTGCCGCTGCTGCGTCCCCACGCGCAGTGGGGGCCTTGAGGAGCCCTGGTGGCGGGCGTTTCTCGTTCCAGCAACAGGGTGCGGGGCCCTACGCAGGTGACCCCACGCCGTGGAGAAACAGCATCGGGGGGTTCAGCGTGGCTGGCAGGGCCCCCAGCATCACCCGGCCATCATACCCTGGCCCACCTACCCCCAGTCAGTCAGGGCCCCTCCCCGGTCTGCCTGGCAGCAGCCTCCAGCACCAGAAGTCCTGCCCTGCGCTGGCGTTTGAGGCCTTCCTGAGGTCTAACTCGCGCCTGCCGAGGGACCCAGACGACAACAAGGATTCGGACCGTGGGTCAGACCTGGACGGCGGCGATGCTGCGGGCGTGGGGGCGTTGGACGCGTCGCAGCTTGCAGACGATGCAGTGTTTGCTGAGCTGTGGGCTGAGGAGGATATGCTGCAGCAGATGCGTGCGTCCTCGCAGATGCAGTCGGGGCCCGGCAGTGCGCCGGTGCTGCACAACAGCCAGCCACACAAGCGCTACGCGGATGGGCTGGATGACCTGGACTCGATGGGGCGGCTTGACGACAACCACATGTGGCACATCTGAGGGCCCCGTGGGACATGTGGTGCATGTGGTGCATGTGCTTGGCTGTTGTGTTGTTGGTTGTGTCGCTTGCGAGAGCTTGACGGGCACATGTGAGGGCGCACGTCTGGTGCACCATGACCACAGCTGGTGGCTGGCACACAAGCTGTGTGCGGGCGGGTTGGTCGTGTCATAGATGGACGGTACGAGCTTTTGGGGGGGGGGGGCGTCTTGTGTGTTGGGGTCAACAGGGGGAGGCAGTTGTGCGGGGTTGTTTGAGGAGGCTTGGTCAGAAGGGTACAGGACACATTGAAGCGTGTGGGGTGTGTTATCTGAGGGGTGTGATAGGGCACATGTGATGTTGTGCTGGGGCATAACTGTGTGTGATTTGACAGTGGAAGTCCTCAGATGGGTCTCGTGTGGTCACAACAGCTGGCGGTGTGTCGACACGCGGCAGTGGTGTACAGTTGTCATAAAGGCGTGACGAGGCACATGCAAGGTGTGATGTGCCAGTCTGAAGCTGTGACAAAGCAAAGCGCACGTGTGGGTGAAATGGTGAAACCCACTGTATAGCACTGGCTGTACACACACGCAAGTCAGTATACCCGAGAGCATGGCTCACCTGATACTGCTGCTGCTGTTGCTGCTGCTGGGCGTGCCTTACTTCTTCTTTCTTTACTGCACGCCAAGTGACCCAACGGAGCTGTGTTGCTGTGTTGCACAGAAGACACCTGCCGCCACTGGTATGTGGTGTGCTTGCGCCTGCTGAGCGCTCTGTCTGTTGACAAGGCCTGGGTGTGGTGTGTGCCGTTTGTGTCCAGCCCTTGAGTGCCTGTTGAGGGTGTGACTGCCCATGCTTCAAACTCCTGTGCTGCAGGATCCCCCTGTGCTTGGCTGCTAGCACTTGGTGGTTTCCGGCACACGCATTGTTGTCTTTGATTTGCAGATAGCAAGGAGCTCCAGTACTGTTGGGAACTGAGCAGAGCATGCAACAGTATTTGAGCACGCCGGCACGGTGGTTGTGGTTTTTGTGGCATAAGCCTTGTTTCAGTCGCACGCCCCGCCTGCTGTGTGTCAGGCTTAGGCTGTACACTCTAGGTCGGTGTGTTTGTCTTCACGATCAAGAACCAGGGCGCGAGACGTCGCAACACATCCTTCCCAGAAGCAGTGGTCAGGCGTGTACTGCTTCTGTTGCTAGCGCTGCAGTGGCCACCCTGTCGTTGCTCAGGGACACTGCGGTACACATTGCCACTGCACTGCCGTGTCCTGACCAATGCACTGTCTGCGATGGGCGATTGCACTGCATCATAATACTAATGCAGTGCGTGTGCTGCTTTGGTGGTGTTGAGGAGTACTCAATTACGGTGGTAAGTTGTGTCCGCACCTCATGAACAGCTCCATACTGGTTCTAGGATGCTGTGGCCTAGGCAGCATAATGCATGGTATGTTGAGGTTCACAACAGCATGGCATGCAAGCTATGTGTGGCTGGTGTGTTGTGTCCAGTCTGTTGTGTAGGCGCCACATAGGGCTGCACTGTCGATCCGATCGACCTTGTGTCACACAAGGTCTGTGCTTGAGTTGACCTAGGCCAAACGTAGTAGGGCTGTGTGGCGCCGGCCCCGGCCAGCATAAAGATTTTGTAGCGTGAGGGGGTTGAGTCATCCTACGTGTTGAGTCATCCTACGTGTTGAGTCATCCTACATGACCTCAACAACTTGCAGAGGTGCGATTATGCTCGTGGTTGAGTTCGGCCGAGTGTGGCGCCGCCAATTGGGGGCTGTCTGTGACGTGCCTTTTTTGTAAGCCACATGGGTGTGTACGCATGCTTTATCTTGACTTTGTGCCTCTAGTCAATGTTGGTGGTGCATGTTTGTGGGGTTTGAGTGTGCTGCTGCAGTTGATCCAAGGCAGGCTTGGTGCAGTACCCATTCCACAGTACGCTGGCTGTTGCACCGTCTTGCTTCACAGTCCTCAGGTTGCTTTGCTCCTGCTCTTGGGGTGTGCTTCCAGCGGTCAGTGCAGACTTGTCACTGACTTTTGATATGAATCCATGGAGTGGTAACTACTCTTCACTGCACAGTAGTTGAGGATGTGCGTGCCTAGGCCAGGGACCTCATTCAGGCACAGGCAGCTCTGCACCAGTCATGATCACAAGGAGCAGAATGCTGTGAGCGCTACTTTGAGGCAGATGTGTACAGAAGAAGATCACAGTGCTGTTAATAGAGAAACCAAAAGAATTCGCGGGTATGATGGAGCATGTGACAAGGGCTAATACTGCTGTACATGTAGTGCATCTGCATGCAGTACTGGAACATGCGGAGCTGCAAGCGAACCCGCATAATTATATATGCAGTCGCACAACATATATTCATGTTAAATACAAGTGTGCATCGAAACTCTTCGGCGTGATTGCATCTTCTTGGCGAGTGAACTGCTACTACAGATCGAACTGTTCACCTGCATGGTCGTGGCAAGGCAGCACATAGGGCGATTCATTCAGGCTGGACTGCGTAGAATGAGTGCTGCAGTAGATCAACGAAAAGTGGAGGGTGAGAGGATCCCTAGCACGCAACTGCAGATGGGGCTTTGCAGCAGCAGCAGCAGCAGCAGCAGCAGCAGCAGCAGCAGCAGCAGCAGCAGCTGCTGCTGCTGTTGTTGTTGTTGTTGTTGTCAGACATAGGATTGTTCACTGCAGGCTTGACCCTGTCAATTCGCACCACGTGCTTGCAGTGTGTCTTGTGGACCCACGGACGGTGTTGCAGAAATCTGGGCTCAAGGTGCGACCTTCATCTGGCTGAGCAACCCTTTTGAAACTCGTCATGTCACTGCCCCCTGCTGCAGCAGCTGGGGCATCTGCTGCCAGCAACACTCTCCAATCGTTGTAGGAAGTGCTCAGCAGCAGAATATGCAGCTGATGGCACCAGTGCATGCTCTGCCGCATCAGCTGTACCCAGCAAGTGCTGATGCTCAGTTGTGTGGCTCCTGGTCTGTGCCCGAAGTTGTCCACCGTTCCTGTACCCCAGCTTTGGCAAATGGTGCATACAATTATGGGCCTCCTCCGTGTCTCTCAGGCTTGTGCAAGCTACACACTGCAGCAGTACCAGTGACTGCACCTGCCCATGGATGTTGTTCGTGTGTGGTGCATCTCTGTGTTCAAAACGAACAAACCAGGCTCTACTACAGGACCAAAAGCAGTACACGACCATCAAGCTGCCAGAAAGCTTCCTGCCAAGACTCTCACAGGTGTGACTGTGACCACAGCTCTCACATGTGTGACCCTACCCTTCACTGCCACACATGTGATGCTGGACCAGCAACGCATGCGTGCACAGTCGTGCACGCTGTGGACTTGGGTGCCTGCAGGGTGATGTTGTCTGGTGCAGCATGAACTTGGACAACTTACAATCCTGCATGTTATGTCCTGCTAGAGTGGCAGCAGTGCTGCCACGCATGCAGGACTTAAGAAAGGCCCCGAAATGTGACCATGTCCACAGCTTGAATCCCTTGTTCATGTTCATGCAGGGTCACATGGAGCTTGGTGACATGGATGACCCCATGAACGCGTGGTGAGTCATGGTGTGCTAATGCCAGGGTACGTACACAAGTTGCAATAACATTATCAACTGCTGTCACGACTCAGTTGGTGCATGGGCAGCCGATGACTGGTGCCCATGCAGAGTTGCGCACGACCCTGTCAACAACACCCGATGGCCAGATGGCAACCGCAGCTGCTCCGTGCTGCTCGCGTCCCTCACAAGAGACAGCTTGATCAGCATCCCTCGAGATCCCCCTTGGTCCCTTGCCACCTATCTCAGCCCAGCTACACCCTCCTTGCCACGCCGTGCAGTGCAATGCGTGTGTGTTTGCTGCACATGTGCTTGTTTTATCTCTGTCTGCGACCTCAGGCACTTTGGTGATCGGGATGAGCTGTTCAAGTACAGGTTGCTGGGCACACACCCAACCATGTCTGGTGAGGCAGCACCGATCAACAAGTAATGTTGCTTTCAGCCTTCTCCAGCAACGACAGTGTCGCGTTGCATTTGCCTTCAACAAAAATTATGGCATGGTCCAGTTGCTGCCTCACCACCTTGGCCAATCATCCCACATACTGTGCGCAATCAATTCGTGCAAACAGAACCATCAGCACTGCTGCTGCCACTGCCATCACCGCCAATGCTGCTCCCAATAAAGCTTGTGGCATCACTGCGTGACACCCAACAGGTTTCACCAGCATCATAGAGAGGGAGCAGCTGGAGTCATTGTGTGAGGAGGGTGGTGACGCAGGCCTCCCTGAGTGGGAGGACTTCAAGGAGGACTTGGTGTCAGGCAGCATCACGTTCCCATCCATGCGCGTACCCTTCTTGTTTGCTGGTGAGTGGTGAATGCATTTTCTGGGCATCCTGTCGTGCACATGCTGTTGCGGGGGGCTTCACCCACAGGGCTTATGTGTGCCTACAGGGCTCAGCCTGACACCCTGCCATCGGATGGTATTGCAGCCGTGTTGGCACATGGCATTGCCGGGAGAGATGACGTGTAAAAGGAAGAGCAGAGGATCCAAGTGACTGACTGACATGTGTTTGGGTTTGCGCATACATCTCTCCTGCCTACTTCTCTCCTGTCACGTTGTGTTCTGTTGACCTTCTTGTTGTTCAGGTACCGTATTGGACGCGCCTGCTGCTGCTGTGTATCAACTCAGCAAGGATGGGCAGGTGGTGGGGCTGGCTGTCTCCTCGGAAGCAGCAACAGACTGACCTGCTCTGGCTATCTCTCGTATGGGTGCTGCCAGCTGTACAGTGTATCGACTCACTTTGTAACATAGTGCAGGCTGACAAGTCGCACTGCCTGTTGGACATATGCATGGAGCAGCAGCAGACTGTCAACAGCAGGTACATCGAGAGACCTCTGGACAGCACTGCATGCATTCTGCACCTGCAGATCCTCAACAACCTGAGTTACACTGTGCTAGCACGAGGCATGAACAGCACTTGAACCAGCACATTGTCAGCAGCTTTGCCAGCTTTTGCAGCTTGGGTCTGACCATTGCTGTCGTCTTGGAGGGCCGAATGTTCCACACCATACCATGGTGTAGCCTGTGGGAAACATGGCGACCAGATGGCTTTGTTAACCCTCAAGATAACACTCAAGCACAACATACCACCCTCAAAAATATGGATCCATGTCGTAGCTTCACATACAGGACTGATCTGCTGGAGGTGTCCCCACCTCGGCATTGATCATGCACAGGTGCACTGGCACCTAGGTATATGGACATGCAAAGCCCCCGGCTGACAATAAGCGGTGGCCTACATGTGCAGGACGGCCCCCCAATGGTATGATATACCGGGGGTGTAGTAACCAGTAATTCTGTAGTGCATCCACGTGCATCCTCCGTCCCGGCGACACAGCATGACTCCTCAGCACGATTCAGCTGCACGACTCAGCAGCATGACTTGCCACAATGCAGCCAACATCAACAACAAGGCCTCAAGCTGTCCTGCAGCAACACTTGCCAGCAGATCAACGCAGCTTTACTGGCTGGAGTGCCACAACATTGAGCACACCCCATGCTGGCGGTGTTACGCACAAGCTGGATGTGGAAGGTGTCCATGTTACATGTGACCACTGCGACAAGACCGCAAACATGCCTTTCGATTATGTAAGGATAGCAGTGACACCTGATCATCATAGGATAGCAACTGACAAACAGACACGCCAAGGTTGCACCCCTGCAGCTCGACCAGGACACCCCAGGACACCACCCACTGCACCCCCTCAACAATTATGGTTGATGCAATGGCTGCGTGCACCGTGATTCAACAACGCCATGGCAGAATTGTGCACTATGGATCGGTGGGGCTGTGCACATGCATCAGCCATGTGACTGCTGCAGAAGAAGGTAGCAAACACACACAGCTGCAGAGCCAGCAAGTGCTGGGAAAGGGCAGTCAGCAACAACAAGCAGATATAACAAGTGCAAGTAACAAGTAACCAGGGCTGCCTGCAAGGCAACCCGTACTGACTCTGCGCTCTCCTCAGCTCAAACCCAGCTCGCCACACAATGCATGTATTAGAAGAAGCATACACCAAATTCTTCACATCACCGTGTTGCCACTGAAAGGAGCAAACAGGAGGAGGCACTGCTAATTGTCACTGATTACAGCTGAGGCCACCACACTCATATTGCTGTAGGGATGAAAGCATCACAGTTAGACGCACAAAAAACGCATGCGCTACAGCTGCGCTGAATGCACCATAACTGAATGCACACAGACTCAAGGCGCATTCCAAGACACAACTCGATGCACCGCACCCAGTGCACCACAGCATGATACAGTGCACACACACAGTGCAGTGCAGTGCAAGGAAACTTTGCAGTGCACACAGCAGGCTGCGCCCAGCCCTGCACACTGTGCCGCAACATCGCAACGCAATGCTCACCCCCCAACCGCATCACCAACTTCACCATTTGGAGCTACACATCTTCAGAAGCACCCTGGGTGTCTGCTGCAGGTCTCCCAGGCTCATCTGCAGCAGACGTCGCATACTTGGGAGTGTAGGGTATACTCCTATGGGCCTGCTGTGCCTGGTGCGCCTGCTGTAGCTTTCTCGGTTGCTGCCTTGCTGGCACTACTGCCGGCAGGGCTGCCCTCCACTGTGAGGAAGTATTGGATGCTGGGGACAGGGAGCAAACAACGGCAGCAGCAGCAGCAGCAAATGTGTGGTAAGTTGCGGCAAGCCATGGGTCTGTTGGTACTGGATGGTTGGCAGTCAGTCGTGCTGAGATGCACCATTAAACAGGGGGGTCGGCTTCTAATGTGGCATGCCAGCTTTGCAGTCGCTGTCATGTCTTTGTCCCAGTGCCTCAGTGCTCTGCGAGTCCGGACACAACACGAAATGTTCAGATAGCCTAGCCGTTTACCTCTGCTGACCACTGTGAATGCGCCCTGATACAAACAGCATTGATGGCCTGCATTCGGCTTGTCCATCAGTACGATATTGTCACCTGTTTGCAGGGAAGCTGCCCAAGTCACGTTGTGTCTTGGCTACTGCTGAGGCAAAGGCCTTGAAGCTGCTGCTCCTGCAGCCTACAGGGCCCTTGGCAACACACTCAGCCACCAGCGCTGCAGCACTCACAGGCACCTTATAGCCTGCAGAGGCAAACATACACAGCAGCAAGGCCGCAACACTGGTTGGGAAAGCAGTGCTTTTGAGTTGCCGCTGCTTCTGCAGCTTGGTGGCCACTTAGCTACACACTCAGGTGCCAGCGCTGCAGCACTCACAGGCACCTTGTAGCTTGCAGGCATACACAGGCCCACGGCGGCAGGATACTTGTAGTGGCTACACTAGTACCGCCTGGTGGTGGCGGTACTAGTGTAGCTGCTGCTGTGTGTGCTGTGGAGGGTGTGCAAGCTGCAGCTACTGCAGTTTGGATTGTGATTCACGACCCAGTGCATCTGAGTCCAGCAGCACACATGCCCACCTGTCAGCAGCCCTGACAGCCTGTAGGTTGTGTAGGTGATGCCCGGTACAAGGCCGCTGATCAGCAGCCTGTAAGAGGCTTGGGCGATGTTGCCGACAGCCTCACTCGACTCCCCTGGCTCCTCCTGCAGTACAGACAGACAGCACATAGTACAATCCGTACAGTCGTAACGCAAGGTACAGTCCACAATCAAGCAGAGGACATATTGTGTCATAAGTCCTCCCCACCTGTGCATTACTGCGGTCAGACCAGGCTGTGATGGTGAGTCTTGAAGGCATGTACAGCTCAGCAGGGGCAGACAGACCACCCACAGCCACACCAAAGTTCTGCACAGGCACAAGCACAGGCACAGGAACAGGCACACACAAACACAGCGTTGCTTTCACCACGCCAGGTCACTGCTGTGTTTCAAGCCCTGATTCAGGTGCATTGCTTGGAGATGGATCATGTGCTATCGCTGGGCAGACCCATCTCAATTGTGACGGGGCAAGACTGCTCTTGCTCAAACACCGAGGCCACTGGGGGGTCATTGACTTGACGTTGAGCCACATTTCATGTGTGCACTCCTGGTGCTGCCCCCGTGCTTGCGCTGCGCATGTATCACAGGTGTCAGAAGGTATGCTATGGCATAAGCAGCTACTCACGTATGTGTCAGAGGGGATGCAGCCCACTTGGCCTGCCTCAAAGTCATAGGGACAACGCTGCACACATTGCGACATGGCAGCAGCAGCAGCAGCAGCAACAGCAGCAGCAGCAGCGGCGAATTGACAACAGTGCAAGCGGAAAATGTTAGTGCTCACAGCAGCAGAAGCAGCAGCAGAAGCAGCAGCAGAAGCCGCTGCAGTGAAGCGATGCAGCAGCAACCAAACCACCAGCTCAGCTGCACTGTCTGCGCGTTGCTCACCTGCCACTTTGCAAAGAAGTTGTCGTCTGCCAGGGGCCTCAACTGCTCATCCTGCAGCACAGCACATGAACCAAAGGGTGAGGTAGGCAGGGCCATGGTGTGCCATGCAGGAACCAGGTTGTCCGGGGGGACAGCACAACTGAAGCAATCATCCTTGTCACCAAAGGCGTGCTGGTGTGAAGGACGCTGCTCTTGGTCGAAGCCTGTGCGCAGAAGTTTGCCCCATGAGATCAACATGCTGCTGTGCGCCTTCACACTGCGCCCCCTGCAGCAGTCGCGGCAGCTGCTGTGTTGCGGGGTGTCACCTGGTAGTCACTTGACAGGCTGAATGCATCAGCAGACAGCAGGTGTGCCTTGGGCTTGTTGTTGGCAGAGCACACCCCAAAGATTGGCACAACGTGGTCATACCTGCAACAGCAGCAGCAGCAGCAGTAAAAAATAAGCAGCATTGAACACGTCAGCACAGGCAAATTGCCAGTCTGGTCAGCTGTTTGCGGGGCAGTTCCAGCCCATTCTGTCCTTGCCAATTTCAAGCCACCAAGCAGCAGCGATGGGTTCATAGGAGGAAGCTGTCAGGAAAGAAAGAGTTTACAGGCCAGGCCCTTCAAGCTCAGCCTTGAAGTTCAAGATATGGGCTTGGAACGACCCAACCCCTTGTGACAGCGTGTCTCACTCACCAAACATCTGGTGCGTCTGTGTCAATCCTGACGGCAACAATGACTGGCCGGCCCCCGATTATCTGCTGCTTCACCCAGGACATGTACTGCACACAGCAGTACACAGCAGCAGCAGTACACACCAGG